>ML809379.1:76078-102892 GCA_009831015.1 Picea engelmannii
AGAAATTTTTCTCATTTTTAGATGGTTTCAGTGGGTATAATCAGATTAAAATTGCACCTCAAGATCAAGATAAAACCACTTTTACTAGCCCTTGGGGAACCTTTGCTTATAGAGTTCTCCCATTTGGGCTATGTAATGCACCAGCAACCTTTCAAAGAGCAGTTATAGGAATCTTTTCTAATATGCTTAATGACTCTATGGAAATTTTTATGGATGACTTTACTCCTTATGGTGTTTCTTTTCAGGAAGCACTACAAAACATTGAGAAAGTGCTTAAATGATGTATACAAGCCCAACTCTCCTTAAGCATAGAAAAATGTCACATGATGATGAGTGAAGGAATAGTGCTTGGACATTTTATCTCATCTCAAGGAATTCAGGTAGACCCATCCAAGATACAAGTCATTAAGGATCTTCCTACTCCCAAAACCCAAACAGAGGTAAGAATCTTTCTAGGACATGATGGATACTACAGAAGATTTATCAAAAAAAATTCCAAAATAGCTTCTCCCCTGTTTGTATTACTGATGAAAAATGTTGAATTCAAATGGACTAATTCTTGCCAAGAAGCATTTAATACACTTAAACATCAGTTATCTACAGCCCCTATTCTTAGAGGACCTAATTGGACACTTCCCTTTCATATATCCTCTGATGCTTCAGATACTGCAATAGGAGTTGTCTTGGGACAAGAAGAAAATCATCTCCCTTATGCTATTTATTTCATCAGCAAGAATATGACTCCTGCTGAACTCAATTATACAGTCACCGAAAAGGAATTTTTAGCAGTTATCTATGCCATTAATAAATTTAGACATTACATCACTGGTTACTCTACTCTTGTCCATATTGATCACTCAGCCATCAAATATCTAATGAACAAACCTATCACAAATGCTCGAGTCACCAGATAGTTACTATTATTGCAAGAATTTGATATTACAATTGTATATAGACCAGGAAAAGAAAATGTAGTTGTTGATTTCCTTTCTCGGTTGACACCTAATGATGATACCCCAGTAGATGATTCCTTTCCTAATGAATATCTATTTGCAGTTTTTGCTCACTCACCTTGGTATGCAGACATTGCTAACTACTTGGTTGCAGGGAAGTTACCACCACACCTATCCCACCAAGAGAAAAGAAGAATCATTCAACAAAGTGTTTGGTATAGTTGGATAAGTGGGTGTCTTTTCCATACAGGACCTAATCAAGAAATCCAAAGGTGCATTAGAGAAGATGAGGTTTATGATCTACTAAAAGCTTGTCATGATGGCCCTTGTGGAGGGCATTTTGCTGATAAGAGAACAACTCATAAAATTCTCAGGATGGGGTAATATTGGCCCTCACTTTTCAAAGATGCAAAGAAATATGTCCGGGCCTGTGATAACTGCCAAAGAGTGGGCCAACCTAATCATAGAGATGAAATGCTATTAAACCCCCAGATAGTACTTGAACCATTTGAAAGATGGGCCTTAGACTTTGTCGGACCCATTAATCCCCCATCCAATCAAAAAGTTACATAGTGGTATGCACAGACTATATGACTAAATGGGTGGAAGCCAAAGCACTCCACAGAGCGACCGAAGAAGCAGTTATAGATTTCTTATTTGAAGACATCTTCATCAGATTTGGTGTGCCACGAGAATTAGTTATAGATGGAGGACCTCTTGTCACTTCTCATGGTTTTAAAGCCACCCTTCAAAAATATCATATTCAGCATAGAATGACTACAGCATACCACCCCCAAGCCAATGGACAGGTGGAAAGCACAAACAAAGTAATAGAAGCCATCTCACAAAAACAGTGAAGGAAAACAAAAATGATTGGTCCTACGGGCTCCCTGAAGCATTATGGGCCTACAGAACTACCTGGAGAAATACTACAGGATTCTCTCCCTATGAATTAGTCTATGGAAAGAGTGTTGTCTTTCCTGTGGAATTTGAAATCAAAACCTTAAGGACTGCTTTAGCTGTCAACCTTGATCTGACCGATGCACAGACAGCCAAGTTGTAGCAGCTTAATGAATTGGATGAGAAAATAATAGATGTCATTCATCAGACAACTATGATTCAACAGCAAAGATCAAAATGGCATGACAAAACTATCAAGAATTAGTTCCAAAAAGGTAATCGAGCCCTACTGTACAACTCCCGGTTTAAAGAATTTCAAAGGAAACTACGTACAAGATGGCTTGGACCCTACGAAGTAGATATTGTTTTCCCTAATGGAACAGTAAGGCTCCTCACAATCGATGACTCTAAAACACCGTTACTTGTAAATGGTCATCAGCTCCGTCTGTACCAGCGCCCTATTTCCACAGAAGATTTCAAGGCCACATGCGTGGCAGACACTCAGTACCTCTTTTTAGAGGGGGCTCCTACCCCTCATTGCAATTAATTCTTTTTAAGTTAATTTCTTTAGTATTAGATTAAATTTCATTTACTAATAATCCCTGTCAAGAAATACCATGTTACAATCGATTTTTGCAGATCCCCGATCAAAGCACAGGCCCACTAAGGAAGGACAATCCTACTTCAAGAAGAGGCAAGCTTTCCCTTTGCTGAAACACCATTGTCAACAACTCTTTGCTCTTTCTTCATTGTTGAAACACCACTGTCAGCAACCTTTCACCATTTTCCCATTGCTGAAACACCACTGCCAGCAACTCTTTGCTCTTTCTTCATTGCTGAAACACCGCTGTCAGCAACCTTTCACCATTTTCCCCATTGCCGAAACACC
Source organism: Picea engelmannii (assembly GCA_009831015.1). NCBI lineage: Eukaryota > Viridiplantae > Streptophyta > Pinopsida > Pinales > Pinaceae > Picea > Picea engelmannii. Next base: position 78,821 of record ML809379.1, read on the forward strand.
ACTGCCAGCAACTCTTTGCTCTTTCTTTATTGACGAAACAACACCCTCCAGCAATTGTTTTTCCCTTCTTCCCATTGCTGAAACACCACTGTCAGCAACCTTTCTCGCCATTTTCTCCCATTGTTGGAACTCCACTGTTCAGCAATTCTTCACATTTCTTCATTGACGAAAGAACACCATCCAGCAATTGTTTCGCCCTTCTTCCCATTGCTGAAACACCACTGTCAGCAACCTTTCTCACCATTTTCTCCCATTGTTGGAACTCCACTGTTCAGCAGTTCTTCACATTTCTTCATTGACGAAACAACGTCGTCCAGCAATTGTTTCGCCCTTCTTTCTATGGTTGAAACACCACTTCCTCAGAAGTATTCTGCGACATGACTCTTCAGCAAACATTCCTCTATTCTTCCTATCTCTGAAGCACCAACTTTTCAACAGTCTCTGTTATTAAGCCTTCACGCTCTCATACTATATTTTGTCCTTCTAGTCAACAAATCCTTGATACAATTCAGCTAATAAATCAAAAGTCTCTGCCATGGTCACTGCAAAACTATTATGGACAGGCATTGTATTTGGTCTAAGTACGAATAAAAAAGGTAAGGTGAGGTATGTAAATTTTATGTAATACAATTAAGCTATAGTTAATGAGAAAATTTCAAATCATTATGACCACTCGAGTGAAATCATTATTAGCTGCACTAGAAGGGGGGGAGGAAATATCAAACTTGTATACCATCATTTCACATGAATTAACCACCGCCATTCCTATTTACCATCCTTTCATTTGTTTCACCACCATTTGCATGCCTTCACTCGAAGAAAACTTACTCTGCACAGAAGATGTTACTCGACTCTTTGATGGTGTATTTTACTGAGCTGTTAACTATGGGGGGCTCTGTTATACGATACGAACCTGCCACGATAGCCCTGTTAGAACTGTATCCAGAAGCCTATCAAATTTTTCTGCACGCAGGATGGCTCAGTTATTTTTAGAGACTCCAGGGGTTTGATCAACAACAGGTTCTGCAATTTTCTCAAAATCTCCAGGGAGATCATTCCATTGTTCAAGGGGTTCGAATCTCAGTTACAGAAGAGGATATAGCGCAGGTTTCGGGTCTCCCTACCAATGGCATTTGCTTGTTCAGCCGCAAACATATCATCCTGAATGCCCAGCAGGATTTCCTCTCGTCAGAGGAACAAATTGAATTTAAAGGTCCGGGTGTCCGACTTAGCTCGTTGTCGCCCCCATGGCCGGAAGTTGCAAAATTCGTCAAACACTACCTTACCTGCGAAGGCCGATACCAGGTAGTCTACCAACACGATTTTCTCTTGTTGTCTCATTTACGGCATAATAGATTGGTGAACATTCCTTATTATCTGCTCGGTTGTCTCAAAAATATGTCTCACTACTGTAAAAAGGCAAAAGATCCTGCCCTTTCACTCACCCATCACCGTCTCGTTCAACTTCTTATCCAAAAGGGTTTTCCCAACAAAACCCTCCACTAAACAACCCATCTATAGATCCCCAAGAAGCTGCTGAAATTCCTGAAAATCTTCAGGAACAGCAACCACAAAACCCTCCAGATTCCCCAGAAATACCTAACAGTCCGCCTTCAGACCCAATCAACCCAATTAACCCCCCTACCATACCAAGCCCGCCCCACATTTTACCAGAATCATCCACTCCTGCCCTTCATATTCTCAACGATGATTCTGAGCCAGAAAATTCTCCCTGTCCCATCATTGAGGAAAAACCCCCACGAAAAAGAAAGAAAATTCCTTTCTTTCCACCCTTTTTACAAAGAAAACGAACAAGGGCCTCAACAAGGGCAGCCACTACTACCACCGCCATAGACCCCCAACCCATCCGACTAATACCCCGTACACCTATAACCTCCCAAATGTCGAAATCTTTGCCTATTCCACCCACGGGCACTGAAACACAAGAACCAGATGCCCAGGGTGTTGCGACATCATTTGTTTCAAATCAAGTAGTTGAAACACAAGAACCAGCTACTCATCAAGTAGTTGAACCACAAGAACCAGCTACCCAATTCGTAGCTGAAACACAAGAACCAGCTACCCAATTCGTAGCTAAAACACAAGAACCAGCTACCCATTTAGTAGCTGAAACACAGGAACCAGCTACTCATTCAGTGGTTGAAACACAAGAACCAGCCATAGCTGCCACACAAGAACCAGCTACAGCTGAAACACAAGAACCAGTTGCTGATATTGACACTGAGATACAAGAATCAGAGGTCCAGGGTGCCGCAACACTACTTTCCTTAAATCAACAAGATGAAACACAAGAAGAAGTTGTCGATCCTATAGCTGCTCCACAAGAACCAGCTAGTGCGGCTATGACTGCTACACAAGAACCAGTCATTCCTCAACCAGAACCAACAATGGCCTCTGTTTTACAAGAAAATGAGTTCCTAAAGTCTGAACTGGAAGCCTACAAGAAAGAGCTAGCCATGGCAAAGGAAGCCTATGAAAAGGAACTTAATTTGTACACCCTAGCTCACACAACGACCACATCAGAAGGAACTACAACATAGAATCTGTGTAGAGAATATATGTGCTGTCAATGTGGGGACATCTACTATCAAGAAGGATACAAAGTAATTCAAATCCCAATGCCAAGAGCTCCCCCTGCTCCTTCAACTTTTTCAGTCAAAAAAGAAGAACTTGTTGTTACACAAGAACCAACTATAGCTGTCACACAAGAACCAGCTACAGCTGAAACACAAGAACCAGCAGGACCCTCCAAAATAAAGACTGAACCCTGGCCTACAACAAATGTCAAATCTGAAACCCCTGCGTATGTTAATAAAGTTGTACAAACATTTTCTATTGATGAATATGCCCCTCCCAGCCAGATCAATATCCAGAACTTTGTGGATCAAGCCACTCGGACCCTACCTCAGCCTACTACTTGCAACGCTGAAACACAAACTCAGACCCTACCTCAGCCTACTACTTGCAACGCTGAAATGCAGACTCAGACCCTGCCTCAGCCTACTACTTGCAATGTTGAAACACAAACTCAGCCATGGGATGAGCAGGCAATAATAGAAAAATGGAAAAAAGAGTTTGTTGTTACACAGGCCAAAAGCCTGCAGGAACACAGACAAATCTGGATAAATCATACCTACTCAAATTGGGAATCTTTGGAGCAAACACACCAGGAAGCTCGTGCGGTTAAGAAACAGAACAAAGAGCTAAAAGGAAGAATGCTCCTGATATTTGACTTGGCACAAAAGCTATTGGCTGCAAGGAAACCATCATGCAATTACTCCTTATTCCTCATGGAATGACTTACATGGTTTCAGATCAAATCAATCACAGAAGGCAGACCCCATGCAGTGTTACAACCAACAGATTTTGTCAAAACCTTTGCAGAATCCTCTGCTATGGATCAGCACCTCCTCTGTGAGGCATATTTTCATAATGAGGCCATCCCTCAGAACAGGCATCTTAACCTTAATCCTCTTGTCGGTGACATCCAGATTCGGGCATTCACCTCCTTTCTCCACAATCAGATTATATGGCAGGATGAATTCCTAGCTGCCAAGCACAATGAGGATAACTGCCTTCTCTGAATAAGGCCAGAACCACAAAATGCAACCACCTTTGTTATAGAATATTATTATTTTTTAAAGAAACCAGGGATGACTGAACACATTCAGCAACTACAATCAACAGTGCTTCAAGATTGCCAACACTTCATCAAATCCACAGAGATTGTTGCCCTATAGGCAAATAACTTGTTTTGGCAGCAATCTACTGAGAAAAGACAGGAACACAATCCTTTTAACCCTACTAATCTCGAGATAGCAATATACAGGGTACCTAACTACATCAAGTGTGTTCAGCAATGTGCTGAAAGCTGGATAGGGTACCAGTTTTATTTTCCTATCCTCTGGTTGCCAGCAGAGAGATATCAAATCCATTATAATTTTCCTAAGAAGAAAGAAACAGCAGCTTGGCAAATGTTACAACGCATCCAAGGGTTTAGAACCCCAATAGACAGTACCTCCCACAGCTATTGCTTGAGTAACTTGCACGCTCAGAGTTGGTATTCAGATTCTGATTCAGAGTGAAGTTGCCTGAGGACATGCAACATTTTCAGTTGGGGGGGATGTTAGGACCATACAATGTACCTTTTTGCCCACACTTTTTGCCACCATTACACTCTTGTTTCACTCACATTTAAACTCATATTATCACTTTACCCTATCTTTCCAAAGGTATACAACGTCTCTTCTCTTTACTATATGTTTAGTCTGTTTTGCATATAATTTTACATTACTCTCGTACTTAACCATTGATCATAATTGTATAAGTGTTGAAACAGTTCGAACTGCAGATTAGCATCGAGGCCTGTTGCTGAAACAGTTAAAGCACGCAAACCCTATGGATGAAACATCAACTCATACAGAAGAAGTTGTTACAGAGTCCATGGTCAATGATGCTGAAACATAGAAGAAGTTGTTACACAGTCCATGATCAATGATGCTGAAACACAGAAGTCGTTACACAATTCGTGATCAACGATGCTAAAACACAAAAGCAGTTACACAGTCCGTGGTCAACGATACTGAAACAGCAACTCACACAGATTGACTACAACAGCCGCACCTTGAGCTATCATCAACCATCATTGCTGCCTGAGAGGTGCTGAAACAGTCAAGATGCAAATCTCATGGCTGAAACAGCCCACGATTTGCGATGCTGAAACAGCATACAATAGCAGTAACAAAAGACAAATAAAGAAGTTGTTATTCCAGCCACAACAGCAACACCTCACTCAGCACTTGTAATAGCATTCTATTGTGGGAGACTAGGATATCCTATTCCAGTTTAGAAAGTCGATCTGACTAAGAATAGGACTCAGATGTACACCTGTAATTAGTTGATTATATCGAATGGATCCTCCTCTTTAAATAAGAGGAAATCACCATTCGAGAGGACCTTATGTTTTTACAAGAAAAGGATTTACAGAGAAGGATGTGTTTTACTCCAGAATTGTAATGTAACACAGTTGACAGATGAATAAAAGATTGTTCTGAGCATTTCTCTCTAGTTCCTTTCGTTTCAGTGGAATCTTGTGAGAAGGGAGGGCTCACCTTCTTCACAAGATTCACTCGTTAGCTTTGTAGTGTGTTAGTGTGATTTATGTTTATGCCTTGATTAAATTATGTTTTGCTGAAACGCTACTTTATTGAATTTTGTTTTGCTGAAACACTACTTTACTGAACTCTATCTTGCTAAAACTCTTCTTTACTGAATGTTACATTGTTTTCATGTGATTCATGCTTGGGTAACTGTTAATCATTTTAGTTAGAAATCTTGTTTAATGAGTTCATGAAAGTGTGCTAATCAGAAACAGGTGTTGAAGTTTCTTTCTTAGGAAATAGGGTCATGTTCTCTGTTAGAGATAGTTAGCCTTCAGTACATTAATGAGTTCATGAAAGTGTGCTAATCAGAAATAGGTGCTGAAGTTTCCTTCTTAGGAAATAGGGTCTTGTTCTCTGTTAGAGATAGTTAGCCTCTAGTGCATTAATGAGTTCATGAAAGTGTGCTAATCACAAACAGGTGCTGAAGTTTCCTGCTTGGGAAATAGGGTCATGTTCTCTGTTAAGAGGTAGACAGCCTTCAAGTGTATGTCAATTATTTCAGTGAAGCAATGAGTTCATGAAGTGTGATGATCGGAAACAGGTGCTGAAGATTCCTGCTTTGGGAATAGGGTCATGTTCTCTGGTTACAGAATAGTTGGTCTTTCCTATTGCAGTATCTTGTTATTTTAATGTAATCCAGGATTCTTCAATTAATCATTTCTTTAAACTTTGAGCTCTGCAATAGGTAGATTGTTTTCCTATAATTCAAGTTAGAACTTCAGTTTGTTCAAGGCAAGTGTGATTAATATATTTGTACTACAACTTTAGGTTGATTTTGAGATTGAGCATATATAGTGTGTGGCTACCTTTGAAATAAACAGACTTCCCTGGGTTGACAATTTATGTAGCACTTGATTGTTTAGATTAAATAAGCAATTATAGTGACCAACATCTAGTACCACTAGATCTCCAAACATGAGTTGGTTGTAGTTGCATTTATCATCACCAACAACTTCCTGGAATCTAGAAGTTTGTTAATTTTCTATTTCTTTGTATATTGCCACACCTCTCCAAGTCACAGAATCCTATGTTAGAGCTAGGTAATGAATCATATAGGGATTCTTGATGTAATTTGTTATTTAATGGGTGATATGACTCCAAAAGAAAGGTTGGAATGGTTTGATGAAGGCTCTATATTTTGGTTGGAGACTGTAAAAGATTTCAAGATGATGTATGTACAGATTTAAGACTCTTGAATGGTTAATTATCATCTTTTATTCTACTATTACATGTTATCCTTCTCTCTTGTTTTGATGTTGTCTACTGGTAAATGATTTATCTTTAGTGCTTGTTTCTATGGAATTACAGTGATTGATTTACTCTCTTTTGTTGATGCAATTGTTTTCAAAACATATCATCTTGTTAACCTGGAGCTTCCTTGTTAGTTATATTTCCTCTATATGTGTGCCAAAGCGCCTGAAGTAGTTTGGTTCATATATTCACATTTTCTTCTTCAATCTTCCATCTTTTCACTGTTATCTTATAAACTGATCAGATATTGTTCAAGCCTTGTTGATCAGAGATTGTTCAAGCCTTGGTTTCTGAAGTATGTTTTATGGAGCTTTTGTGTTGATAATTTGAACTGATTTTGTCATCCATTTGCTACACCTAAAACTAAAAATCTTATCTTTTACAAACTATAAAATCTTATGGGTATTAGGCTCGCACCTATAGTAGTCTAGGTGAGACTTCTAGTGCTCACACTATGTATTCTACATGTATGTCTTTCTAGAATATTAACAATAATCAACTCCTTTGGGCTCCCTTCAGCCTCCAAAGTCCCCTTTAGCGTGTTCTGCAACTTCTTGGTGAGTTTTTCGTCATCCAAAATTTCAGAAAATAATCAGAGCTACAAGTCAATAATCTTATGGGGTCTCGCCGAAGGATCCCTCTGTGCTAACAAGTTGTCTGCATGGTTGGGTTGTAGCTCAAGGCCTAGTGCTACAATTTTCAGTGTTGTAGGATTAGAAATCTATCGGAACATTTCCACAACATCCTTAAAAGTTGTTTTGCACAATGGGATCATATTTAACATCTTCCAATATTTCCTTGCAGATCTTACTTTGATTCGGGTTACAAACATTGGTACTAGTCCTTGTTCCTCCTCTAGTAATAATATTAATATTGGGTGCATTTTCTTCAATGATAGGCCAGGGCTCAGAATTAATCAAATTGGTGCCTCATTGTCTTTTGTGATCTTCCCACTTCGCAATCAACTCAGGGAAATCCTCAGTGGAATGGGTGTTGTTTCTAGAGTAGGCACACCATGGTCTTCTTGGAAGAGGATAGTCTCTAGCGAGATGTCCTTGTTCATCACAATTGTAATAGCGAGATGGACATCTCCGCCCATTTTTCCCACCTATAAAACCTCCTCCACCTTTATTTTCTCCTCCAAACTCTTACAAAGCTTCATCGACCCTAAATGCATATCGATCCAGTCTGTTTGCATGAGCATCCAAAGCACGAAATTGCTTAGTGGTGTGAGTGGGTGACCCCCAGAATTCATAGTAAAATGTATTCAGAATAGGTGAATGCTTTTGTAAGATTGGACAATGTCGAGGGGGATGACCATGGATTCTTTCACGACCCCTCCCAATGGTCCCACTGGAGGGGGCACCATCGGGTGTTGAGAGGGTCTTGTGCCCCTCAGTATAGTACATTATGTCATTGTATGACCCTTAGTGTAGAAGTTGTACATCATACATGTAGTCAACCTTCTCTAGGGTGGGTCAACTCTTGAATTTTGTTGGTTAATGCTGAAATATTCCCATGCAGTTGCGCAATATGAGTGTCTTCAATCGGTTTCATAACCCTTAAACTTCCTAGGTAGCCATCCATTGCTTCAATTTTCATCACCTGTTCTAAGGCTTCCCCCAATGTAGTTATTTTTTGTTGGGTTAATGGTATTCGGGTTAATGATAATAGTCCCTGTATATCCCATTCTCCTTGGTGGTCTTCATGGATGGGGTTTTCCAATTTCCCTATCGCACCTTTAAATCTTTGATTATACTCCCTGGAAGACTCACCATATCTCTGTTTGATCTCCCACAACTCAGAGAGGGTTTGTTGTTCTAACTGGGGTAAATAGAATTTTGTTATGAACTGTTGTTTGACTTGAGCAAGAGTGAACACATGTCCTTGAGGATTACCTGGTTCGATGGATTTCATATACCATTTCAAAGTACAACCTCTCAAGGTGGTATGAAACTCGACTATTTTATTAGCATCCAAAGTTCCATGAGACCGCCAGATGGCCTCACAAAGGAACGAATGTTGTTCAACATCCTCATCCCCTTTACCCTGAAATTTTGGGTATCGAGTGAGGGATCTTTCATGTTGATTTTCCATCAGAGGAATTGGGGATCCTATCAAAATAAATCTTGAAGGTCCTGGTTGTGTAATAACTAGAGTACTCGCCACACTGCTATTAATACTACTGCTTAAACTCCCTGGACTAGATGGGTTAGACACAACAAAAACTATAGAAATATGAATTGGAGAGATTACCAAATTTGTAGATGGTGTTGGGGGAGTAAGCAACTCGGAGCTAGGTCCTTCGCCGACAGGACGGAGTTCTTTAATCTGGGGGGTCATGTGATCTTACAAGATTCCTTCTACTTCATAGTGTAGTCATGTAACTTCTTGCGTTATGAACATTGATTCTCTCATAACTTCTTCTGAGGTCTCAGTTGAGCCACTTGATCCATATGCAGCAACTATTCTCCCTCCTCCGTCTATTTCACCTAAGGTTCTTGTCTCTTGTCTGCTTCCTTTAGAACCCTCACTACTTTTGCCAAATATTTCCTTCAACCATCGATTGGTCGGCCTTCCATGTCTCTACAGCTCTCGCAACCTTTCTAATTCCTTCTTTCGACTACCATCATAGTCCATCTCCTTCTGCAATGGATCAAATCTCTTCATAAGCCTTCTCATCTAATTCCACCACCACTTTTCGATTGTCAAGCCCCTCCTAAAAGCTCATTCATTTCTTGTAGTTTTCTCTCTTTGCCCCCCATCACTCGAAACTCATTCTTTATTGGCTCATCACCCTGCCCGAACCACTCCCCCCAGGTGTAGGGGTTTATGCTACCATCTCCACTGGAAAATGTAACATTCCCTATTCCACAAGAAAAAATTTAATCCAAAGAGGGATTTCCCATAAAAGTCTTCCTCAAACTCCTTCTTTGAATATGACTTCTGCTTTTGAAAAAGATTGGTGGTTCTCAACGACAAATTCAATGATATATCCTTCCAAAGTGGTCTGTACCCAAAAATCCACATCTCTAGAAATTGGATGATCTATCTGGTGAAGGGTTTCTAAAAACTTAGTAGTCCAACCATAGGTTCTCTTAACTCGATCTTGGAATTCTTTTATTTCTTGTAACTAGTCGAGCCACTGAAATACCTCTTCCAGGAATCGAATCCAGAAGATCTTGTACTAGTCACTTGTTGGTTTTGAGTAAAAATAAATTATCTTCACAACCCTCACACTTTTTTGTCATAGCTCAGCTTCTTTTAGAATAAATTTGTCACTCTGTCTTTCCCACCAATTCTCAATGTCAAACTTAAATATATGATGACTCATTGACGCAGCACCCCCTACCTCGGCAGGTTCTGCGCGACCTCCCGGTCTTAGGATCGTTCTTTATCTCCCCGAGAGTTTGATTGAATCTTCGATTTCCCCACAGGAAATCACTCACACTCGCAAGTGCGTATCCACAGGTCCTTATGAGTCACGTTTGTGCGAATAAACACAAGGCGCTAACTCTCACCCAAGTGACCAACAACTATGGCCACGACCTTTACTTGAAAAGGTGTTTCAGACTTTGTGACCTCACAAATTATTATGTGAGTCCCCCTGACTCTTCAATCTCTAAAAACTGGAAGGGTTAACGGATCTTGACTCCTCCCTTGACTTTTCTCCGATGTGACCTCTGACTAAAACCTGGGGCCCATCTTTTCGGCACTTCGGGAATTCACGTATCGGCGATTTGAAATGCAACAACTCCTTTCGCAGACTTCCAAAACTATGATAACCACTCACCACAAATCAACGGCTCTGGGCTCTCCTATGATCTGACGATCCTATTTCTTTTGAGACTTCGTGAATCAGGAATTCGCGACTCTCGACTCTGAGTCACAGCTTCCTCCACTTCTGAATTTTGAAATAGTGAAATTCAAGGATGAGATCAACGAATCTTGTTGATCCTAATCCAACAGCCTCTATTCCTCCTGAGTTTATGAGTGCTAAAAAACACTCAGCCTTAATCTCTCCGTTGTTCTATGAGATCCAACGATCCACGACAAATCGACACTTCTCCTTGAAGCGACTCCACCATCCAATCAGTCTTCTGAAAGATTTCTTCGACCAAGCACCTCAGCGTAAATATTTCTGAGATTTTTTGTCTGTTGGGTGACTTCAACACTTGCTTTCCCTTGAACCCTTCAAGGTTATTCCCCTCCTGAGATTTCTCTTGCAAACTCAAGGATTCAATGGGTTCCTGCACCCACTCCTTGCGGCATTTGCAAATAACCTCTAGTTATTTGATCCTTCGACTCTGTGCACTCTGTGTGACAGCAGACCTTCAATCTTCCTCTTGGTTTGGTAAAATCCAAGATCTCACCCAGACTATGCACACCTTCCACAGCTATGTGCTTCACCTGCACTTATGCTGGTAGAAAAACAACGGTATCTCTCCTGAGCTTTCTAAGATAAAACTCAGAACTTCGTCGACGCACACCTTGCAGATGTTCACTGCACTCTTTGCGGGAATTCTTAGGAAGAGAAACAATTGAAACTCATTCTTCTCTCCTCACAGATTTCATACATTCATCATGAAATCATAAGAATATACATAGCATTGAAATAAATGCATAATAGAAAATATAAGCAACTGTATACATACCATTCAACAGATGCAAACAGTAAGCATAATAACACCATGAACGTGAGTCAAAGTTTTCTTTTATATTAACTCAAATATCCATGTACATGGGTTCTTCTATGTGTTCTTACTCTCTACAGCTCTACAGCTTACTCCACTGATACAATTAGGGATCACACCATGATACAAGCGAGGGTGTCTTTCTATTTGTTTTCCCTCCTACACTACAAGCTATCAAATCAGAAATTAAGACCTATCTACTTTTCATTCAATACAATTAAATTCCTTCATATTCGACAGATGAGAGAAACGCTCAAGATCTGTTTACAATCTCCAAAACATAAATGTAGATATGCTCCCCTAGCTATTACATATATTCTTTCCAAAACATGTGTTGGTGCATTTCCAATTGTCTTCCACCTTTGCACTTTCTTTACTGGTGGTTTGCGATGCTCCTGTTGTTGATGTTTGGACAACATTGGGAAGACATTCTCTAAAGATAATAATTAATAATATAATTATTATTGATTATTAACTATAGTATATAATAAGTAAATGATAATAATAAATAGTTATTGATTATTCAAGGGATGCATCCTTTCATGGATGGTCACCTTATGTTCCCTATATATGGAACACTCGTCATTGGAATAATATATCGATCATATCTCATATGAAGAAAAACAACATGGTATCATAGCAGGATTGGGCTTGACTCCCTAACGAGAATGCCCAGGAAAATGAGAGAGTTGTTGGTCAAACCTAGCCTATTGGATACAAGGTAGAAGAGCTTAGCATAACCATAACTGGACTGTAATTCCCACAATAATGAATACCATCAATTAATTCCCACAATAATGAAGACCATCAATCTTTTCTTGATGGGAATAGTTGTAGCATTCATCGATGGTTGTGTCTCCTCTGCTTTGGAGGAGGGAATATATTTGGTCAGGACTTTGGCCATAGACACAAGTATTGAACCTGCCTTGGGATTTTTGTTCAACATCGACATGAAGACTATTCAATGTTGTATTCACATTACTCACAAACTTATTGTCATTTGTATACTTAGCAGTCAAGTTAGAGTAAGGAGTCGGACACCACTGAACTTCTAGGTTGCTGCAAATGTGTGTATTAACAAAAAATATGATAAACACAACATGAATAGATACAGCGAGGAACGACCGTGAATGTATTCCACAAAAATTGATCATATTCATCCCGGGTGAAGGCAGGAACGGGGTTCTCATGATACTTGTAGGGAGAGTCTGATGTATGTATTATACTGTGTGTTTCCTTAAGAAGCCTGCTTGAATTTGAAGTCTTCATGATATCTCTAGAAAGATACATCGTATAATGCGCACATGAATTCCATGGTACTGGTAAGAAATTCTATTCTTTGACCAGGTGCATGCTAGCACAAACGTAAAAGGAACGACGGCTGGCTTCCACTTCTAAATCACTCCCATGTTATATGGCACCAAAATATGTATCAAGTGGAAATCTCACTGTCAGATCAGGTTGTGTAAAATATGTTACCGGTGGTGAACGAGATCAACATTATGATTACAACCCCCTTGTGATCTGAGTGGAGGTCACCATGGTTTAGGTGGTTCCATTAGTCAAAGAAGGGTTGCTAGCCCATGTGACAACATGGCTGGAAGAATCACACCTTGGAGGATAACAATGACATCTACTGAAGAGTCCCATGAATACTGAAGATGTGGGAGGCATGTAAAGTCGTTGTGTACTCGAGATGGATATATGACATTGCTCAGATGAGGTGACTGTGACATTGTTGTTGTCTTCCCAGAGCTACAAATTTGATACACATTTGATAGCCTTCAGGATCTGGTCGAAATTGGTCAGAATGGTCAGATGAAGGAACCAAGACATTGGTTTCACGAGGAAACCTTGATATGTGTTGTGAGACATTGGTTCCATAAGGGAACCTCGATATCTCTTAAACATGTGTTCCATGAGGGAACCACGAAATATATAGTATGGACACAGTTCATGAGTGAAGCCTGAGGTTGGACACTTCAGGATATTTGTGTGTTCAGTATACATTCATGTACCCAAGGATAAAAAGGACCAAGCTAGACCCTTCAGGCAGAAAGGGTACATTTTTGGCCTACAGTGAATCTTCAAAGACACACCATATTTACATCCCTGGTCCGATATAGATTGGGATGAGTAGAGATGTTACCTTTGAGGAGGAGGTAGCCTTCAAGAGATCTAGAGGATCCCACATGGATATTGATAGTGAGAAACAAGAAGAGATGGTTGTTTCTCCCCCTCCAGTTGATGTTCCCAAAGATATTGTAGTAGGTCAAAAGAGACCTAAATGGTCTCGTAAGAATATGAAGGAGGCAGAAGAACATGCAACTCCTTGTGGTACCTTCCGAGAGAGTACATCAGATGGATGTAAAGACAACCTTTCTTATTGGAGAGATTAAGGAAGAAGTATACATCAAGCATCCATATGGTTTCGTAATACATGAGAAGGAGTCTTATGTGTGCAGGTTGAAGATGGCCTTGTAGGGAATCAAGCAACCACCTCAAGCTTGGTATGCAAGGATTGATGGACACCTGATGATTTTTGGGCTTCAAAAAAAGTGTTTTCGATCCCATCCTGTACTACAATATTGTTAATGGTGAGTCCCTGATTTTGGTCCTCTACATTGATGATTTATTTCTCACTGATGCAAAGAGCCTTATTGTTGAATGCAAGTATGCATTCACCTATAAGTTTGAGATGAAGGACCTTGGTATGATGCACTACTTCTCGGGACTAGCGGTGTGGTAGAGAACTGATGAGATCTTCCTGATTTAGGGGAACTACACAGTTGAGATATTGAAGAAGATTGAGATACTGAACTTCAAGCCCGTGGCTACACCAATGATGACGAATCTAAAGAAACTAAGTGTGTCTTCTTCCGATTTTGATGAAATTGATCTGACTCTATACATACATCTGATTGGATAATTGATGTATTTGGTTAACACCAGACCAAATATTTGCTATGCAGTGAGTGCACTTAGCCAGTTTATAAGTCAGCTGAGATAGACACACTAGATTGTTGTGAAACATGTGTTGAGATACTTGTGAGGCACAATTCGACATGGTTTGAGATATACTTCCAGTATTGATATAATATGGCAGGAATATATTGACTATGATTGGGCAGGGAGCACAGTGGACAGAAAGAGCACCTTCAGGTGTTGCTTCACTTTGGGATCTTCCATGGTTCCTTGTGTAGCAAGAAACGAACTTTTGTGGCATTGAGCACAACAGAAGCAGAGTACATTGCATTAAGTATGACGGTCCTTGAAGTAGTGTGGCTTCACAAGCTCCTTGCAGATCTATCCGAACATGTGCTCGATCCACCGTTATTCATTATGGTAACCAAAGTTGTGTGAAGATCTTTGATAATCCAGTGTTTCATGACAAATCGAATATCTCTCATATCATTGATATCAAGTATCATTACATCTAATACATGGTGCAGAGGAAAGAAGTATTGGCACGGTACCTTCCTACAGATGAGCAGGTTGTTGATGTTCGTACCAAACCAAGATGAAGTTCAAGTACTTCCATGACAGACTTTGCGTGGCAGAGAATGCCTCCCTTGCTGAGAGGGAGTGTTGATGTTTTCAGCTTCCTGAGACATTCTCCAATTCATACTCATGTGTGACTAAGTTGATTTGATCTGTGATGACACTTATCTGAGAAGGGATAAGTGGGGCACTTATCTGAGAAGGGATAAGTGTGGTTGGGATTATAACCCAATGTCCCATGTGGAGATCACATGAGAACATGTCAAGGGATTTGACCCTTGACGTCACACACTATGGGAGTTGACCCTAGTGTTTCTGGAGGGTGAGGCCTCTAGAAGTCCACATGGAGTGCCATGTGTGACAAAATTTCTCTAGATCGTTCTCCTCTATGAATTGAGTTGAGTTGATCTGTGAGGACACTTATCTGAGAAGGGCTAAGTGGGGCACTTATCCAAGAAGGGATAAGTAAGGTTTGGCTTATAACCCAACGTCCCTTATGGAGAGCACATGAGGACACGTCCCATGATGACCCTAGTGTTTCTAGAGGGTGTAGCCTCTAGAAGTCCACATGGAGTGCCATGTGTGACAAACTTTCTCCAGATCGTACTCCTCTGTGAATTGAGTTGAGTTGATATGTGAGGACACTTATTCAAGAAGGAATAAGTACAATTGGGATTATAGCCCATCGTTCCATGTGGATATAACATGAGGACATGTCAAGGGAGTTGACCCTTGATGTCTCACACTATGGGGAGTTGACCCTAAGTGTTCCTAGAGGGAGTAGCCTCTAGAATTCCACATGGGAGTGCCATGTGTGACAAATATTTTACTACTATGGTGGTTTTGTACCATTGGCTAAGACTGCGTGTCTTTGGATAGTAGTTGTGTACTACTATGGAAAGATACATCCCTAGATAAGAGGGAGCATTGATGTTTTAGCATTGGGCAGAACTTCTCCTACATTGGGCTGCAGACCAAGGGAGATAGGATACATTTATCACAAAGGTGCACTTGTGATAAATGGGCCCAGACGTAGTCCTTCCTTGATCATGACAAGGAATAATATGGACTCAAGGTGCTTGAAGTGATTTCCATGTGTCAGTTAGCATCAAGCCGACATTCACTCATAGGTGTGTGCCTATGGTGAAAGATATTGGTATAGTATTTGTCCTAGTCATAGAGATTTGACAAGGAATGATAAAGACTCAAGATGCTATATGTTATTATGTGTGGACCTAGAGTGAGCCTGAATTAATTGGCTCAGAGGGAGAGTCGTAGAAGGATTTTCTCCTCGGTTCAAGTGGGAGAGAGATGGCTCCCAATACTGACAGACAAGTGTCATGAGTCTAGGGTGAAGTTTGTATACTTCAAAGACAAGAGTGGCATGTTGTAGAATGTCTCCCTCGTTGAGAGGGAGTGTTGATGTTTGGACAACATCGGGAAGACATTCTCTAAAGATAATAATTAATAATATAATTATTATTGATTATTAATTATAGTATATAATAAGTAAATGATAATAATAAATAGTTATTGATTATTCAAGGGACGCATCCTTTCATGGATGGTCACCTTATTTTCCCTGTATATAGAACCCTCATCATTGTAATAATATATCTACCATATCTCATATGAATAAAAACAACACCTGCATCATACTCCCTTGGCTGAAAAATTCATGAACTCTTGTTCATGAGCTCCTGCACCGTATGTCCATGTCTTTAGATATCTGCTTCACTTTCCCAACTAGAATCTTCAATCGGGTGTCCTTCTCACTTGACCAAATATTCATAGTATGCCTTTCTTCGAGTTTTCTTTCCAACTCTCTAGTCAATTATCTTTTCCATCTACGGATTTTCAGCTACAGGAAATTGTTTAATCCATTGAACTTCCTTCTGATTCTCCTCTGCTCATGTTTCATCATCTTTGTAAGGATACATATCTACTATGTTGAATATGGGTGATATTCCGACCCCATCTGGTAATCCAATCTCATAAGCGTTTGCCTCAAATTTTCTTATGATTTTACACGGTCCAATTTTCTTCATCTTCAGCTTGTTGTATGTTCCCCTTGGGAACCTTTCTTTTCTAAGATGCGCCAAAACCAAATCACCTACTTTAAACTAAAATTATCTTTTGTGTTGATCTGTTATGCACTTGTATTTCTGATTTGAATTCTGCAATCATCCCTTGATTTTACGATGGAGCTCCTACATTCCTGCTGCAAAATCCTCTGCACTAGCACTTCTAAATTCATTCTGCTCCAAGTCTCTCGGCTCGAATACTCCTCTCGGTTGCATTCCATACACTATCTGGAATGGGCTTCGTCATGTGCTCATGTTCGGTAAATCATTATATGCAAATTCTGCTTGTGGCAGAATCTGATCCCACTGACTGTGATGTTCAGCCACCAAACTCCTTAATAAATCTCTCAAGCTTTGGTTTACTACCTCAGTCTGCCCATCCGTTTGAGGACAATATGCTGAGCTAAAAGATAAATTAGTCCTTATATTCTTCCATAGGGCCCTCCAAAAATGACCAACAAATTTGGTACCCCTATCCGATACAATACTCTTGGGTAAGCCGTGAAGTTTAACAACTTCCTTGAAAAACAGATATGCAATGTGAGTTGCATCACTGGTTTTCTGACATGGTATGAAATGTGCCATTTTAGAAAATCTATCGACTACCACAAATATTGAGTCACATCCTCTTTGCATCCTTGGTAGTCCTAACACAAAATCCATACTTACCGCATCCCATGGCCTCTCTGGTACTAGCAATGGCTGATACAACCCTGTATTTTGTCTCCTTCCCTTCGCGTGTTGGCAAATTTTGCACCTATTCATGAATTTATTGACATCTGTCCTAATTCCTGGCCAATAATATGAGCCATTTAGTTGTGCAAAAGTCTTATCATGGCCAAAATGTCCAGCCAATCCTCCACTATGCTTTTCCTTCAAAAGATTTTCTCTCATAGAATTCTTCGGAATACACAACTAATTACCCTTGAACAGTAGTCCATCCTGAATCATATATTCAATCCATTGGCTTCTATCTCTGAGAACTGGATTCTCGCATGCTTCATAGGCTTCTTTGAAATCTGCATCATCCCTGTACATTTCTTTGAGGTTATCAAAACCTAAGGTCTTTACTCTGAACTCCTGCAGAATCAAACATTTCCTACTCAAAGCATCATCAACCTTATTAGCAGTTCTAGAATCATGATTTATAACAAAAGTAAAATTATGCATGTATTCAACCCATTTTGCATGCTTCTAGTTTAATTTCTCTTGTCAAGTTATGAATTGTAATGCATGGTTGTCGATATACAAGACAAACTCTTTCGGAACAAAGTAATGCCTCCATTTTTTCATCGCTTGTATGACTGCATAAAAATCCTTGTCATACGTGGAATATTTCAACTTTGCATCGTTCAGATTCTCACTGAAGTATGCAATTGGTCTGTTGTCTTGGCTTAAGACCACTCCAATTGTGAATCCACTAGCGTCACATCTCACTTGGAATGTCTTGATGAAATTTGGCAAAACCAAAACTAGTTGTCCAGTTATCTTCTCCTTCAGCAGCTTGAAACTCTTCTCTGCTTCCTCTATCCAATGAAAATATTTGTGTCTTTTCTTGACTGTGTCCATCATTGGTGCACATATTTCACTAAAATTTCTAATGAACTTCCTGTAAAAAATAGCCAATCCATGGAAGCTTTGAACTTCAAAGATACTCTTCGACGATGGCCAATCCCTGATTGCTTTTACCTTCTCCGGATCCATCTTCAATTCGTTCGAAGAGATTACAAAACCCAAATAGACAAGTTATGTCTTCATGAATGATGATTTCTTCATATTTATCAACAATTTCTCTTGCTGCAATCTCCTCATCACGGCAGCTAAATGTTTTAAGTGCTCCGCTTCAGTTTTACTGAAAATTAGTATATCATCTAGATATACAATCACGAATTTTCCAATGAAATATTTCAGGACTTCATTCATGTAATATACCAGATATAAAATGTATGCAGAACAGAAATAAAATGCTAGTAATGGCAGAATAACAGCAATATAACCAAAACATTAACCACAATAACACTGAAATGATATAAGAATAAAAACAAAAATAGCACTTTGAATCTGAAAGCAATGTTCACGGGCCTCTTCGAGGGGGCAACCTCTAGTTGAGCAGAGCTCCATTACAATCATATCCAAGATAGGGTTCTCATACCCTCGACTCCTATTTATACTAAAAAGAAGCATCTAGAGGAAGATCCTTTTAGAAGCGGAAGCTTCTATTAGGTCTTCTTACATCCGCCTTATTCTATTTTATTGAAAGGCCTTATTAATATTGACCTTTATTACATCCGAATATATTGTTCTACCTATGTGCGGGTTAGGACCCTAACATGTCCACCCCCTTAAAAACATCCTTGTCCTCAAGGCTTGAGATGAGGAAATTGCTGCAGAAAGGTAGTTGGTTCCCAAGTGGTGTATGTTGGAGTTGTATCTTTCCACTGGACTAGCACTTTCTTGATGGTTCTCTGACATAGGCAATGCTCATGCTGGTCCAAAACTCCTTCTGGCTGTAGCCAAATGGATCCTTCTTCAGCTAACTCTGGAAGGTTGGTTTGAATTTGGCACTTAGCTCCAATCACCTTCTTTAAGCATGAAACATGAAAATTAAGATGTAGATTCAAATGGTTGGGTAAAGCTAATTGATAGGTGACATGTCCCACATGCTTGAGCACAGTATAAGGACCATAAAATTTGGGCGCTAGCTTATGACAATGCTTGGCCTTGAGGGAAGTTTGCGTGTAAGGTTGCAGTCGAAGAAACACCTAATCCCCTTCTGCAAATTGACGTTCAGAGCGACCTTTATCTACTTGTTGCTTCATGCACTTCTGTGCCATGAACAAATTATCTTTGAGGGTACGAAGAATAGCCTCTCGATCTGTAAGTGTTAGGTCAACCACCTGGACCTTCGAGGTACCCGTTAAGTATGAGAGAACTGAAGGTGGCTTATGTCCATATACCGCTTCAAAAGGAGTCATGCATGTAGTTGTATGGTATGAAGTGTTGTACCACCATTTAGATAGGGGTAACCATTGAGCCCACTGATTTTTCTTTTCTGAGGAAAAACACCTCAAATATGTTTCCAAACAGTTGTTGATAATTTCCGTTTGGCCATCAGTCTAGGGATGATAAGTTGTGTTGAGATGCAATTCGATGCCTTGTATCTTGAACAGTTCTTGCCAAAAATTGCTTGTGAAAGTGGGGTCGCGATAAGAAACAATAGAGTACGGCATGCCATGAAGCTTGAAGACCTGATCCATGAATATTTGAGCCATCGTGGATGTTGTAAACGGGTGTTGAAGGGCACAGAAATGAGCATACTTGGAAAGGTGATCAACAAACACCATGATGATGGATTTATTTCCCGATTTGGGTAAGTCGGTAATAAAATCCATAGAGATATCCTTCCAAATAGTAGGTGGAATCGGGAGCGGTTGTAGTGTGCCCATCAATATGACTGTTTCTCCCTTGTTGCATTGACACACATCACATTCAGCCACAAAATTACGAATGTCCTGTTTCATACCATCCCAGAAAAAGGAACGTTTGACCCTGTCATAGGTTTTGGTGAACCTAGAGTGCCCTACTGTGGGTGTAGCATGAAGCTCAGAAAGTACCGTGGATTTAAGCTTTGATTGTTTACTTAAATAAAAACGGTCTTTGTATCGAAGTTCCTCCTGGAGCCAAGAGTACCCTGGAGAAGCTGGAGCATTGGACTGCAATTGGTGGATCAACTGTGAACTTTTGGGATCTTGTAGCCATTCCTGGTGAACAGCTTGGAGCCAATCTGGTACAATGAATGAAAGAGAAAAAAGGGATCCTTCATCTTCATATTTTTGGGAAAGTGCATCCACAACCACATTGTCTTTTCCTTTCTTATAAATTATCTCATAATCATATCCAAAGAGTTTAGTCACCCATTTTTGTTGTTCTGGGGAGGAAATGCATTATTCCATAAAATACTTGAGGCTTTGATGGTCTGTCTTAATTTGGAAATGGTGCCCCAATAGATAAGGATGCCACAGATCCACAGCATGTAGAATAGCCAACATTTCCTTTTCATAGATGGATTTGCCCAGATTTCTTTCAGATAGTTGCTTGCTAGTAAAGGCCAAAGGTCGACCCTCTTGCATAAGGACAGCGCCAATTCCTTTCCCTGAAGCATCACATTTCAGCACAAAGGTCTTAGTGAAATCGGGAAGGGAGAGGACTGGAGTGGTGCACATGGCCATCTTCAAGGTTTGAAAAGCTTGAGAAGCGGCTAGAGTCCAAGTGAAAGAGTTCTTTTTTAGGAGAGCAGTGAGAGGTGTTGCAATCTTCCCATAATTCTTAACAAACTTGTGATAATACCCTGTTAAGCCTAGAAATCCATGCAAGCTCTTAAGATTATTTGGGTGAGTCCAGTCTTGCATAGCTTCAACCATTTTTGGATCCACCCTGATGCCAACTTTGCCAACCATATGACCCAAGTATTCTACTTCTGAGGCGCCAAAAGCACATTTAGACTGTTTTAGGAAAAGTTGGTGCTGAGAGAGTAGATGGAGAACTCGATCCACATGAGCAAGATGGTATGTCCAGGTTTTTCTATAGATGAGGATATCATCAAAGAAAACTAAGAAAAAATGGTGGAGAAAAGGATGGAATACATGATTCATGAGGCTTTGGAAGGTGGAGGGGGCATTAAACAAGCCAAAGGGCATGACCAAAAACTTATAGTGGCCCTCATGAGTTCTAAAGGCAGTCTTGGGAATGTCTGCCTCTTTCATACATATCTGGTGGTAGCCCGAACGAAGATCTAGTTTAGTGAAGAATTGGGAGCCACTCAATTCATCCAGGAGGTCATCAATGACAGGAATGGGGAATTTGTCTTTGATGTTAAGTTTGTTGGGGGCACGGAAGTCAGGAAACAATCGCCAAGAACCTTCTTTCTTCAGGACCATGACTACAGGAGACGAGTAGGGGCTCGTACTAGGGCGGATAACGCCTGCATTAAGAAGTTCTTGGACCATTTTCTCAATTTCATTTTTTTGGGAAAAGGGGTGACAATACGGACGGATATTGGGAGGAAGGCTTCCAGGTACAAGGGGAATGGAATGATCATGAACACCACGGGAAGGAGGGAGGCCTTGGGGAGTGGAAAATACCAATTGATGTTTAGAAAGTATGGCTTGGAGGTCTTGTGGTACCGAGGGTGTCTATGTTGCTTGTATGGCATGGAGTTGGGCGATAACACCAGAATGACCCTTTTTGAGCATCTTTTCCATGCAATGGGAACTAATGATCTCAGGTGAACCGGTGGTGATGCCTTGGAACTTATATTGGTGGCCCTCCTGGTTGAATTGCATTGTTAAGTATTTAAAATCCATGAGAGTGGGACCCAAAGTCCTTAGCCAGTCTACACCCAACACAATGTCACAACCTCCCATGTCGATAGCAAACATATCGGATTTCAGGTGGTAGTCACCAATTTGGAGACGTGCATTTTCACAACACCCTTCACATTTCATGGAACCACCATTGGCAATCATGATTTGGAAGTTATTGACAGCATGGATGTAGCAATGAGTTTCTTGGGCAATGAGGCGATGAATAAAATTATGGGTGCTGCCACTATCAACCAGAATGATGACCTTCCGATGCTTGATGTAACCGATTAGCTTGAGGGTTTGGGGAGTGGAGAAGCCAGTGAGAGCATTGAGGGAAATGGTCGGTTCTTCTTCAGGAGGGTCTGAGGGAGGGGTTGTGTCAGTGGATTCAGGTGACTCAAACACAGAGGGAGTTTCTTCATCTTCTTCTGAAATCTCCTCGGAGATGGCCATAAAAATATTTTGTTCTTTACACTTGTGGCCAGGGAAATATTTGTCATCACAGTTATAACAAAGGCCTTTGAGTTGGTGTTCAGCCATTTTAGCCCTGGTCAATTTTTGGATCTTTAGTGGAGCCAAGGGAGTAGTGGGATTTATTGGTTTAGGGAGAGGGATAAATGAGGGTTTGTGGTTTTGAGAAGATACAACCTGTTGTGATTCTTTAGCTCTTTTGGTAGCCTTCACCCAACTCTTAGGTCGAGCCAGTAGGACATGGGGCCGAATTTCATCCTTGAGGCCGCTGATAAAACACTTTCAAAAAAAGGCATCAGACATGCCCTCTATTCTAAAAGCTAGGCGCTCAAAGGCAGATATAAAGTCTTCCATCATTCCTAATTGTTTCAGCTTTGTCAAACGGCCCAAATAGTTGGTGTCAGTGTCAAAGCATTCATAAAGCTCTGCCACAAAGTGTGTCCAAGCAATATACCCCTGATGAGAAGTTTTTCTCCATTGCCACCATTGCCAACATTCTTGATCTAGATGGAGAACACCATACTGGAGTTTGGCCAAGTCATATGTAATGTCATATAAAGAGAAGTAATGTTCCATTTGGGTTACCCAACTAGTGGGGTTCGAGCCATCAAATTTGGTCACATCCACCCGTGAAAGGCATAGGTCACGTTGAAAGTGATGGTTC
The DNA here is from genome assembly GCA_009831015.1 of Picea engelmannii. NCBI lineage: Eukaryota > Viridiplantae > Streptophyta > Pinopsida > Pinales > Pinaceae > Picea > Picea engelmannii. The sequence continues at coordinate 102,032 of ML809379.1, forward strand.
TGCAAGGTATGGGAATGAGAGGAATGGTAACCTTCAGTATGTGGAGGTGAGGAAGAGGAAGGGTTATCTATAGGGATATGCAGTTTGGTGCAGAGTGCCGAAAATACTGATTCAAGCTGGGTGGTGAGGTCTTGTTTGATTTCCCCCATTGAGGACTGCATGGTTGTATTGATGGCGGAAACATTGCCATTGAGTTGTTTCACTTCTTGTTGGGTCTAAATGAGACCAGATTGCAAGGTGTTGCAGAGAGCTTCCAAGTCTTGGCTACGAGTATGGGCCATGAGGATGGGGAAACTGAAAAGGGGTGGGGGGGATAAAAAAAAAAATGCCAGAAAAATGATATGGATGAATGTGATAAGGGCAAAGAGATGAATCCAATGGAATAGGTCTCAAATAATGGTGAAAAAAATTCCAGACTTTTTTTTTTTTCCGATTTATACTCCGGTCTGAAGAGTACTGCAAAGAGGAAATGCCCAAATGCTTAACTAGAAAGAAATGTGTATTTACTTAGCAACTCGAACACAGTTGTGCGGCAATAGATCTTGTTTGTTTTAATTTGTTTGTTTCTGTCCCCAAGGGTTAGGTATTCAAGGGTTCTACAGACAAGGGTTTGCCCTGTGTTATAGCTCTTTGATATACGTGAGAAGTCCAACAGTAATACTTGGCCCAATATATCAAGGCACTAACTAAGGAGGATAGACTGTACCCTTAGTCGTACTACCTGTAATGATCCCAAGCCAAATTCTTTCTTGGAATCACTAACTACTACTAATTTATTGAGTTATTAAGTGCATACAAGATTCATCAACACATGGAGATCACAATATATTCAAGATGTAGAAGCACAAGCAAAGATCTGAC
>ML809379.1:108422-126142 GCA_009831015.1 Picea engelmannii
ACTACTACTAATTTATTGAGTTATTAAGTGCATACAATATTCATCAACACATGGAGATCACAATATATTCAAGATGTAGAAGCACAAGCAAAGATCTGACCTTTTTATTATGAGCAATGTAAGATCAATACAATAGATGGTTGATATGGCATAAACCTCAGATGGTCGTACAAGCAAGAGATATGAGCTGCTACAAAATGCTCCCGCTAATACAAAATAATGCCTCCAAAGGCTGAATAAGAAATGAAGATCAATACAAGCAGATATGAATGCCAAACTCTCCAGCTGAAGAATGCCACACTCCAATAGAAGGCTGAAACCCTCAATAACTCGGCCCTGCTGCCAAATGTGTCCAATCACCCTAAGAAATATGCCAATTGATAGATCGGGCGATGGTAAGAATAACCCAGGTGCCGGAATCTTCAAGATTCCTCTCAATCTCCGTAGATCTGAATTTCCCACTAAATGGGGTGCCCCACTAGATGACTGAAACCCTAGCTGGTTTGGCCCTGATGAAGGAGGCCTCCAAATGATCTGAAACTCTCCAAGAATATAGATCGGACGATGGTAAGAATAACCCAGGTGCCTGAATCTCCAAGATCCCACTCAATCTCCGTAGATCTGAATTTCCCACTGAATGGGGTGCCCCACTGGATGACTGAACCCCTAGCTGGTTCGGCCCTGATGAAGGAGGCCTCCAAATGCTTTGAAACTCTCCAAGAATATAGATCGGGCTATGAGAATCCTGTGGGAGAATTTCCGGACTCAGATCTCAAGCAGATCTCCCTAGATCTGAGTTTTACTGAATTACAGGACGTCCCCTATGGCTCCAAGATGTCCCAATCTGTAGACAAATGTAGAATGATGATAACCCTCCAGAAAATCCCTCAAAATGATGGTCCTTCCCCTTCTGAAGCACTAGATGAAGATGGGCTGAGACTAGAATGGTGTGGAGGAGTCTTTCATCCCCGAGACCAAGCTACAGAACAAGGTGAGTGGATATTTCACCACTGAGTTGCTCTCAAGGGTTTGTACAGCAAACCCCCAAAATGAATGCTCAAGAGCAATAGCAAATTCTAATCCAAAACCAGAATGAGTAATAGGTGCACCCCGACCTCTTACTTATACTTTTCCTTCTAATTCTCTGTTGAGTTAGGTTAACTCCCAGGGTTAATCTTCTATTCTTCTGTTGAGTTATCTTTTACTCCTTTATCCTTAAGTCAACTTAAAAATATAACTTTTAACTTCTTGACTTCCCCCCTTCAGTGTGAGACTATGACCTAGTGGGGGTGCCCAGGCCACTGAGTCTCCTCATCACCTCTCTAAGAGGTGGGGGACATTACACTACCCGACTACCTAGGTACTAGAGAGTATCTTCACGAGTGTTGTTCTCAATGACACTATAGCAGTCAGGCGGTCGATTGGTTTATCTAAAGAGGGCTTCAGGTAATCTAGGTTGATCCGTACACAGGTGTTGTCTGATGAGCTACCACTTGAAGGGGTACCAAAAGGGGTTACAAGGGTGGCCAACAGATGTGATCTTAAGTACCACTTGTATTTACTGCGTGTATGAATCCCTCAACCGTGGGTTTATGTGTGTAACGACAGATCTCTGTGGCTTAAAGATGTCAGAATACGTCTCTACCCTGAAAAAAAATTTAACCCACACTTTCTGCCGAGGAAAGTGCTCTGATACCACTTGTAATATACCAGATATAAAATGTATGCAGAACAGAAATAAAATGCTAGTAACGGCAGAATAACAGCAATATAACCAGAATATTCACCACAATAACACTGAAATGATATAAGAATAACAACAGAAATAGCACTTTGAATCTGAAAGCAATATTCATGGGCCTCTTCGAGGGAGCAACCTCCAGTTGAGTAGAGCTCTATTACAATAATATCCAAGCTAGGGTTCTCATACCCTCGACTCCTATTTATACTAAAAAGAATCATCTAGAGGAAGATCCTTCTAGAAGCGAAATCTTCTATTAGGTCTTCTTACATCCGACTTATTCTATTTTATTGAAAGGCCTTATTAATATTGACCTTTATTACATCTAAATATATTGTTCTACCTATGTGTGGGTTAGGACCCTAACAATTCATCAACCTCATAAAGGTGCTCAATGCATTCGTTAAGCCAAATGGCATGACAAGCCATTCGTACAAACCTTCGTTTGTTTTGAATGTCGTTTTCCATTCATCACCCTCCCTCATCTTGATTTGGTGATAACCACTTTTCAAATAAATCTTCGAAAAATATTTGGCTCCGTTCAAGCAATCCATCAAGTCATCCATCCTTGGCAATGGAAACCTATATCTGATGGTAATCTTATTAATTTCCCTTGAGTCTGTACACATCCTCCAGCCTCCATCTTTCTTTGGGCTGAGCACTGTCGGAACAGTGCATGGACTCAAGCTCTCCCAAATTAATCTTTTGTCCATTAAGTCATGGACCTGTCTCTTAACTTCCTCATTCTCTTGCGGCGTTAACCTATACGCTGCTTTGTTCGGAAAGATAGCTCCAGGTATAAGATCAATATGATGGCTTATACTCCTGATAGGTGGCAACGAACAAGGTAGTTCATCCACTACTATGTCAGCGAACTCTTCCAGCAAACCCTAGATTTCTTCCGGCAAATCATCTATTCTAGTGTTGTTCAAAACAATTATGGGTTTCCTAACCACAATGAATTGTGTGTCTTCTTTCTTCTTGACTACCTTAAGAAGTTCCTTCCCACTCATGAGAAGTATTGTATTGTTCATCTCGGGTTTCACTTCTTTATCCTTAATCGGCAGAAACATGTGCGTCCTACCATTTTTTTCCATAGTGTATGTGTTATTCCTCCCATCATGCACCAAATTTATGTCATATTGCCATGGTCTACCCAGCAATAGATGATAAACATCCATTGGAATGACATCACACAAAATCTCATCTTTATATCCTCCTATTTTGAATTCACTAAACATTGTTTAGTGACATTTACCTAATGTATGTTTTGTAGCCACGAAACTTTGTATGGGCTGGGATGCGCAATAGTCTCCAGCTCCATCTTTTCTACCATCTCTGTAGACACAAGATTGCATGTGTTACTGCTGTCCACTATGACTTTGCATACCCTATCTTTGGTTTTGCAAGCAGTCTGAAACAGACTGTTTCTTTGGGTTGGGTTCTCTGCCTCCTTCTCCGGCTTCAAGAGAACTTTCTGCATCATCAAGGATCTTCTGCCTTCTGCATCTTCTGCCTCAACATTTCACTTCTGCGCTTCTGAAATGTGAGCTTCGCCTCCATATTTTTTTCTATCGAGACATTCGAAGGATTTATGTCTGATCTTTCCACAGACAAAACATTTTATCTCACCTCCTCTGCCTCTTCCTCTTCCTCTTGCTCGGGGAAAAGTATTTCTATCGGCATACTTTCCTCCCTGTGAACTTCCCCCTCTTTCAGGGTGAGTATGAGGTTTCTTTTCTTCTTCCTTCGGCCTCTGAGTCCTGTCTCGGGCAATTGCTTTGCCTCTACTCTGACTTCGACCTCAGCCTCTTTGACCTTGCTTTCAGCCTAATTTCTCTTCAGCCTTTAGGTCCATTTGATAAGAATCTTCGACATTCCTGATAGTCATCATGCTCATCTCATCCTGAATGTCATATCTCAGAACATTCATGTATATGGAAACCTTTTCATCATCATTTTCTCGATGACCTGCTCTGATGTTGAGCCCGTAAAATTCCTCAGGGTATTCTTTCATTGTCATTCTTTTCTGTCTCAAGTTTTTCATTCTTCGAAATAGATTGATCTGGTAGTCTCTGGGTATAAACTTGGCTTTCATTTTTTCAACCATTCTATCCCATTTTTTTATTCTTTGTTTTCCTTTGCAATGTTTTTCAGCCTGCAGTTCATCCCACGACAGTGTTGCATGCCCTTTAAGTCTGGTAACGGCATGTTTAACTTTCTTATCTTCCTCGGCATCTTCATAGTCGAAGTATTAATCCAGAGCCCTAAACCAATCTAGCAGCTCTTCAACATCTAATTTTCCTTCATACATCGGAACGTCCATCTTTTCTATGGCTTCGATTCTTGCAACAGATCTGAATAGACGTTCTTCTGCAGCATCTTCGACTACGACTTCTTCTTTAGCTCTAGCCTCATTTTTTCTTTCAGCTTCACTGACATCTCCAGCGTCAATTGTTTGTCTCTGTGTTGTTTCCATAGCATTTAATCGAGCATGGAGTTCTCTCATTTCCCTTTCCACAATTGGATCAGGCATTGGTCTCTCTCTCCTTCTTGGCGGCATTGTTTCAATCTGTTCCCTGTAGAAAACAAAAGAAAAAAGTGGGCTAGGCTCTGATACCACTCTGACGTAGCACCCCCTGCCTCGATAGGTTCTGCGCGACCTCCTGGTCTTAGGATCATTCTTTATCTCCTCGAGATTTTGATTGACACTTCTATTTCCCCATAGGAAATCACTCACACTCGCAAGTGTGTATCCATAGGCCCTTATGAGTCACATTTGTGCGAATAAACACAAGGCGCTAACTCTCACCCAAGTGACCAACAACTATGAACACGACCTTTACTTGAAAAGGTGTTTCAGACTTCGCGACCTCGCGAATCCTAACGTGAGTCCCCCTGACTCTTCAATCTCTGAAAACCGAAAGGGCTAACAGATATTGACTCCTCCCTTGACTTTTCTCCAATGTGACCTCTGACTAAAACTTGGGGCCCATCTTTTTGGCACTTCAGGAATTCACGTATCAGCGATTTGAAATGCAACAACTCCTTTTGTAGACTTCCAAAACTACGATAACCCCTCACCACAAATCAACGGCTCTGGGCTCTCCTATGATCTGATGGTCCTAGCTCTTTTGGGACTTTGCAAATCGGGAATTCGTGACTCTCAACTCTGAGTCACAGCTTCCTCCATTTTTGATTTCCAAAATAGTGAAATTCAAGGATGAGATCAATGACTCTTGTTGATCCTAATCCAACGGCCTCTATTCCTTCTGAGCTTATGAGTGATGAAAAACACTCAGCCTTAATCTCTCTACTGGTTTGTGAGATCTAACGGTCCACGAAAAATCGATACTTCTCCTTGAAGCGACTCCACCGTCCAATCAGTCTTCTAAAAGATTTCTTCGACCAAGCACCCCGGCGTAAATATTTCTGAGATTTTTTGTCTGTTGGGAGACTTCAACACTTGCTTTCCCTTGAAACCTTCAAGTTTCTTCCCCTCCTGATATTTCTCTTGCAATCTCAATGATTCAATGGGTTCTTGCACGCACTCCTTGCTTAATTCGCAAATAACCTTTGGTTATTTGATCCTTCGACTCTATGCACTCTGTGCAACAGCAGTTCTTCAATCTTCCTCTTGGTTTGGTAAAATCCAAGATCTCACCCAGCTTGCGCACACCTTGCACAGCTCTGTGCTTCACCTACACTTTTTCTGGTAGGAAAGAAACGGTATCTCTCCTGAGCTTTCTAAGATAAAACTCAGAACTTCATCGACGCACACCTTGCGGACGTTCACTGCACTCTTTGCAGGAATTCTCAGGAAGAGAAACAATTGAAACTCATTCTTCTCTCCTCATAGATTTCATACATTCATCATGAAATCGCAAGCATATACATAGCATTGAAATAAATGCATAACAAAAAATATAAGCAATTGTATACATACCATTCAACACATGCAAACAGTAAGCATAATAACACCATGAACGTGAGTCGAAGTTTTTTTTATATTAACTCAAATATCCCTATACGTGGGTTCTTCTTTGTGTTCTTACTCTCTACATATCTACAGCTTACTCCACCGATACAATTGGGGATCACACCATGATACAAGCGAGGGTGTCTTTCTATCCCTTTTCCCTCCTACACTACAAGCTATCAAATCATAAATTAAGACCTATCTACTTTTCATTCAATACAATTAAATGCCTTCATATTCGACAGATGAGAGCAACATTCAAGATCTATTTACAATCTCCAAAACATAAATTTAGATACGCTCCCCTAGATATTACATAAATGCCTTCCAAAATGTGTGTTGGTGTGTTTCCAGTTGTCTTCCACCTTTGCTCTTGCTTTGCTGGCATCTTGCGATGCTCCTGCATCAGTCATCCTCTAAAAACTGACTTGAAAGCTTCAGGTCCTAGCATCAGAACTATTTGTTGGTGAAAAATTGGAGACTGGGGTTCTCATAGGTTACCAACAAAGATACCACTATAGTCTAGCAGCACTGGCATATTCAACCTTCCACAAGGGAAGGAGGTCTCACCCGAAGCGCAGCCAAGACTTGTGTGTGATAAAGTGAGTCAGGGAGGATGCCTTACTAGATCTAATGCAATACAATACATATGCATACTTGAACGTGAAAATATTACATCATTAGTAGTTTAAACGTGTATGTGCATTCAATAATCCATTTTGCGCAACATAAATATAAATGCATACATCACAGAAGATTGTAAATAGTATCACAACTACCAATTACATAGAGCATGAAATATTACACATCAAAGAGATCAAGTACTCATACATGTAATAAAAAAAATTGGTGTTTGAATAATCCATCATGTATTATCAAATCATGACCCATCATACATAGAGTACTTCTTCCATAGCATGCCTTATACAACAGAATCGGAAATCAAATACAGGCGATGGAATCTTAGACTTATGTGCAAGCACTGTTGATTCCGCAAAATCCCTTACAATATTTTATTGCGGCCGACTCAAGGACAGTAATTGCGATAGTTTGATGAAAAAATAGAAGAGCTACAAGGATTTTAACAACAACAACCTAACAGCTCTCGGTAATAGCACAATGTATCTAACTTTACTCGTCGATTCGCAACTAGACAACAAGACCCAAAAAAATCCAACAGCATCCCAAAAACACATAATCATTTTGCGACTAACTACCAACTAAGCAACCCTTTCCCATTATATAATTCCCAATTTGTATCGCTTTATTGGCTGCTTCTTGATTTCATTGTTATGCTTTCTTGATTCTGCTTCCTTTTTGCATGTGCTCGAAGTTCTAGCTTTTTCTATTGCTCTTCCAACTGGTGCATAACTATTTTCCTTGTTGGCACACTCGCGATTAGCTTTCCGCCACTTAGATCTCTCGTTGATATGCTATATTGTTCTGGAAACCTTTACAACTTTCGCAAAACTGGGCATTCTTCAAAAACAGAGGTCCCAATAGCATATCCAATTCAAAGGGATTCTACAAGTCAAGAAATGAAAGGATTGGTACTTGACTTATCTTTCATTTCTTCTCATCAAAATCTTTATGTTGATTCTTTCCCCACTAGAAACTCTTACCACTGGCTATTATGGAATGGAGTGGTGATTCTACTAAAAATGATGCTAGGAACTTTCATATGTACTACGCTACCCCAACAAAGCTCCCAACTTCAGTGTCATTAGTAGGAACTAGCCACTTGATGATGGCCTCTATCTTCGCGGGATCTAAATTGAGTGGCCCTACACTAATCATGTGCCACAAATACACCAATGAATACGAAGAAAACTCACATTTCTTGAGGTTAGACAACAACTTATTTCTTTTTAGAGTGTCTAACACCTACATGAGATGTGAAATGTGCTCTCCCTGGGTAGAGATATAAAATAATATTTCATCCAAAAACATTATTAGAAATGAATCTAAATAGAGACACAATACATCATTCATTAATCACATAAATGTATTTGGTGCATTACATAAACCAAAAGGCTCGACTAGCCATTCATACATACCTTGCCTTGTCTTGAAGGTGGTCTTCCAACTTGGTGAAGTAGTTGGCATCATGTAACTGACCTAACAAATCATCGATCCTTGGCAAGGGATATTGATTATTGTGTGTGATCTTGTTCAAATCTTTGTATTTGATACACATTCACCAAGTCCCATATTTATTGGATACTATGATGATAGGTGACCCACAAGGTGAGGTTCTTGGTCAAATTACTCCCTTCTCCAACAGTTGTTGTAGCTACTTCTCCACATTGTCTGCTTCCAGAAAAAATTGTTTATACAACCTAATGTTTGGTAATAGGGAGTCAGGAAACAACTATATCTTTTGCTCCACTTTCGTCTTAGGTGGTAGCGCTTTAGGCACATGGGACACTCCTTTGTAAAACTGCAACAAATCCTCCAAATATTGTTTCTACTCTTTGGTACATCCCTCCAAGGATGATTTTAATCTCATTGACTCCCCCCCTGGCTGAGTATCTTTTAAGAAAATAAATGCATACTTCTTACTAGAATTGATCAACCTTTTGGCTTGGTTGGCACTTACTATAGAGATCTTCAATTTACCTTTGTGTGCTTTGATGATGTAATACTTTCCATCCTTAATCAGATGGTACTATTTTTCTCTCTGCATGAATATTTCATCCCTCATATACATGTAGGTGCTTCCAAACACTACACCACACACGTCAAGGAGTATTACATCTAACTCCACTTCATTAATAAAATATGCACATATAGAAAAATTGATCTTACATTGTTTAGTGAATTTTATGCTTGCATCCTTATTCACCCATCCCAATAGATATGGTCTCATATGATCATGAACCTACAACCCAATCTTTCTAACCAAATCATATTCTATAAGGTTTTCCTATGAACTAAAATCGTATAGATAATCTACCTTAGTATTTTTTACCTAGATCTTAATGTGGAAGAGTTTAACCATCCCCTTCTCTTCCTTGTGATGAAGTATACTAATATTTACCTCCTTCTACATTGAAGTGCAGACAATGTTCTCATCCACATCTAATTTGATCTCTACCAGGTTGCTTGAATTCATGACTAGTAGGTTATTTGTCTTGGCATCCTTCTTACAGTGCTTTAGATTTATCTATGCATGTAGTTTCCAACACTTATCTTCAGTGTGACCATCAATATTGTAGTGGCTAAAGTGGTTATTTGGATCCTTGCACTAATGTGCAGTAGCTTTCATTTTAATGTTATTTCCCTTTCCACTTCTTCTTCCCCTCCTTGGAAGCTTCTTGGTGTTCTTTTTGTTTAGAAACCCTTGGTTTCCCTTTCCTATAGCTTATGTTTTCCAAGTATTTTAATTTCACACAAGCCTAATGAACATTCCTTGGTTTGAAGAGCATCACTTGTTTTTGCAAAGGACTGTGTAGACCCCCTAGATACTTGAGGAGCACGTCTGGTTTTTTGGGATAGATACCCAACATGATCACCATCTTCCTGGACTTAATAGTGTACTCTTGCACACTCTGACCATGCCTCTGGCTAAAGTGATGCCAATGGATCCATTGGTCTTCTATATACCCAATAGGGTAAAATTGGGAGTTTATGAGGGTTTTAAATCCCTCCCATTTAGTTACCGGTTGATCACCCTCTAGCCGAAGTGTCTCTATGTGGATTTTCCACCAGGTTGGTGCATGGCCCTTTAGTTTCAATTAGGAGAATGAAATATTCTACTCTTCATCTATATTATGGACACGGAAATACATGTTTGAATGTTGCAACCAATGATTCAACTTAACAGGATTGATGTCACATTGATAGGGTTTGATGTCCACTTTCACTTTCATTTTAAATAGATCTTGTGAAGGAGTCATGACACTATAACTTGGTTTTTATTTCTCCGGCTCTTTTTTTGACTCCTTTTATGGGTCTTCATTATCTCCTGATTTCTCGTCTGATCCGACTTCTGAGTTAGAGCCAAAAACCTTCCTGTAAATCTCTCTTTTGCTACATCCTAAAGGTTGTTATGAACAAACGCATCCTCCATGGCTAGGGTTCTCTAACTTCCTTCTTAAGATAATTTCTATATTTTGCAACTTCCCACAAAACCCTAAAGAAAAATTCTCTAATACAGATATGATCTATAAACTTCCATGGATATTCCACTGGAATGGTTCATCACAAGAAGTCTCGTATTATGCTAAAATATTTCATTATGCAAGTTTATTTCTTTAGATACCATATTTATTGTCACTAGCGTATTGCTTAGATTTATGAAAATGAAAGAACAAGCAAATAAACACACCATCCACACAAATGAACACAATATGTATCTCGAGAAACTTGAAATGGGAGAAAACCTATCTAGAAGGTGAGGCTTATGCTCCGCTCTCTTTTCTTCAATTATGAAGTGCAAGTACAAAGATAGAGGCACTCACTATGGAGTTGCTTGTGACATCATGGTCTGAATGGCTGCTACAAAATATTCTTCCTCCTGTGTTATGCTCTCAAATCCCTCTCCTAGATGATATACTCAACCATGGAACAAGTACAATGCTAAAGAATGGAACCCATTTCTCCTCCTAGTAGCCTAGTATTTAACATAGCCTAATAGTCATCTAGGGTTAGGGTTTTTGCATACCTCAACCCTCAATTGGTGTTAGGTTTTTTACCTTATAGAATATTCTTAAAATTCCATGTGTATATCCCCACATGTGTGAGTAATGGGGGTCATACATCACATCCACTCTGTACCATGGTGGTCAACAAGGTAAGTCAACTTGCAGGAGGCATAACTTCTACATAGGAGCTCTGATTGAGGTGATTTTTGCGCCATTAGAAAAGTATCAATTTGTAGAATATTTTCGAGGTGATGGGAGATATTATTTCAAAACATTTACCCTAAAAAGTGTCATTTTATGCCTCAAAGTGGCTCTGGAAGTTTCCAAACCACAAATTTTCAAATTGGTACCTAACACTAAAATGGGACCTACAAGCCAATTCCTCCAATTTTCCACCTATAAAGTACCAATATAGATGAAAAATAATATAATGATCCATTATGGATCATGAAATTAATCTTGTCCAAAACACCAATCCATATTTGAACCTCCCCAAGGTCTACCACCCTCTTGAGGTGAGCATGATCATTCTACTCAACTCATACCAGGTAGCCTCCCACCCAATGTACACATGTATTGCCATCCATTTTCTCGAAAAAATGAAATAGAAAGACAGTTCATGAGTTTCTAGCAGTTGGTTTCATCTACCCTATTATCATCCCTTATTCATCATTGATCATCATGGTCCTTGAGAAACAAGGCACTTGGCGCATGTATCTTGAATTTCGAGCTCTCAACAAAATAACAATCAAGGATAAGTTCCCCATTACAGTCATTGATGAATTTTGGATGAACTCGAGGGCATTCAATTATTCAACAAACTTGATCTCCACTCAGGATATCACCAACTTCACATGAAGGAGGTGGGCATTCCTAAAACTTATTTTCACACTCTTGAAGGAAATTATGAGTTCTTGGTGATGCCTTTTGGTATTTGTAATGCACATTGCACCTTCCAGGTTCTAGAGTCTCATGAAAAAAATATTTCAACCCTTTCTTCGTCATTTTTTCCTTATCTTTTTTTATGACATATTAATCTACAATTAAACTTGGCCCGCCCATTTCACCCAGGTGAATCATGTCTTACAACTACTTGTTAATCATCAACTCTTTCTCAAGAGGTCCAAATGTTCCTTTGGTGTCTCAAAATGGAATATTTGGTCCATATTGTTAGTCATTATGGTGTACATGTGGATCTGAAGAAAATTGTATGAAGGATTGGTTGTGCCCAAAAAATCTTAAAAAATTAGGAGGTTTTCTTGGTCTCACTAGTTATTATAGAAAGTTCATAAGGAACTATGGTAAGATTGCATCTCCCCTCACAACCTTGCTTAAAAAAAATGCTTTCAATTGGCATGACGCCACAAAATCGGCCTTTTGGGATTTGAAGAATTCTATATGTGATCCAGGTGTATATTGGTGGCCACCCAACTTTTCCAACTGGCTCAAAACAGTTTTCTGGCAATTTTGGTAGTTTACTTATTTTGGCAGTTTTTAACTTCTGGGGCCATTTTGAGGGCCTAAATGAAGGTTTGTATGGTATTGAGCTTCTCAATAATAGTTGAAGGCTCTAATTGAGCCCCCTAAATGAATATCCTCGACGATACCTTTCCAAATAGCTATCGTGCACCCCAAACAAAGATTGTATGCCAAAGTTACGCCCTCGGGAAGTTGATACACAAACTACCCAAAACGGGGTCCACAAAATTGTTGGCTTTTCATCTTCTGGGGTTAGGGTTTTGGATTTTCTTTATGATAAAAAGGCCTTTGGAGCCTCATTGTAAAATCATCTTCTTGCAAATGCGAGTAGCCGTCACATCTATTCTCATAGATAAGTTGCCACCATTCTAGCAAGTCTTTCACTCTGTATTTTATAGTCTCTGTACATTTCTTTCATTAATAGAAATTGTGTATTACTGTATGTTTGTGTTTATGGTTGCATCTCTGATACATTTTTGTTATATTATTGGATATCCACGATATATCTGTGCATTTATTTATTATATCTCCACTCTCATTTTGTGCCGAAAATAATCCGGATCAATATGTACAACCCTAGTACTCACTTCATTAGACTTCACTAACACCTTTTGTCTTGGAATGTGATGCCTCCAATAAAGGCATCATAGAAATACTTATGCAAGAGGGATGACCACTGGATTTTTCCAACAAACAACTATGTGAGAGGCACTTGGGAAAATCAACTTATGAAAAGAAGATGATGGCTATATTTCATGTTGTGGATATATGGCATCCATACCTTCTTGGACAACGTTTCCATATTAAAGATTATCATCACAACCTGAAATGCTTCCTAGGGCAAAGTATTCCATCCCCCAGGAAACACAAATGGGTCACAAAAAATGTTGGGATGTGACTATGAGATAGTTTATAAGAAGGACAATAGGAGAATGTGGTAGCACATGCTCTCTCTCAAAAGTATGAAGAGGATAGGTCCCTCTTTTCACTCTCCTTCATAGTAGCAGACTGGTTGAATGATGACTACGAAGAATGGTTAATAGATCCCAATATTGCTCTTCTCATACAACAAATTCAAATGGAACCCCATGCATATGATGTCACATTACCTCCTTCACTGTTAAGCTTTCAAAATCATAGATTTTATGAGTTATCTAGTGTGTTTCTATTTGTTGAGGGCTCAACAAACCCATACAAAAGTATGATTCCCTTTTATTTTTCTTGATCAAAATATTTTGAAAACTCACCTTAGATTTCTAAGATTCATTTATCCTTTCCTTGGGCCTTTCGATCCTCACCTTAAAAATTAAAATAGAGTAAGAGAGGTAATAATGTAATGGATTGTGACCCTAACAATTGAAGCAATCAATCTTTAAAGAATTTTAATTTTAGACTTAACTTTTTCCTTTTTAATTGTCCGTCAGATGAATAGATTGTTTCGAGGCCTTGAGGCCTTTGGGTCCGACCATCTCATCATAAGGTTTTTGTTTCATAAGTTTTTTGATGGGTCGATGACTTCATCATTAAGTCCTCGACTCCCTTTCTTTGTACGTTGCAATATCATGTTAGCCGAATGAACCATATTTGACTTGTTACTAAACCCTCATTCTATGATTGAGGACTGAAGTAGGGGTTATTACAATGTTTCATTCAAAATATATATGAGTAAAAGTGATATCACCCATATAGCTTTTATCAAGGTATTCTTTGTTCAAGCATTTATCTCAAATTTTATTCAAATAATATTCTTAATTCAAACTGACTGATGGACTCATGAATTATTCATCAGTCTATTGGCTTCTTTTTTTTTATAAGTATGTGTGATCGGACGGTCTATTCGTCAATCTATTGGCTTTTCTTTTTTTTATTATGCATGGTATGGAGATAACGATGTAATGACATGCAAAGACTCACATCAAATACCATGGGAAAATGCCATGGGTTACCCAATACCATGGTCTTGTAAACCACTAATGGTAAACCCAAGAACGACCAAATCAATGACTCTATGACCGAGACAATATTAACCCAACATTCCCCCATTTAAACTTGACTTGGGATAAACACCTACCCCCCTCAAAGTTTATAAATCGGGTATCAAGAATACAACATGCCCCCCTATCACCTAGATCTACATCTAGACTTTATACCGGTGAACCATCAGACCAAGGGTACACATGCCTGGATAGGTCTTACAACCATATTCCCATTTACATGTGATAAAATCCAACTCCATAAAAATAATTACAATTGTATGCCCGAGCACGTGATGCTATGAAACATCAACCTATTTCATTGCAAGAATCTCTCTTTCTCCAAATACAATTACATAAATCAAGTACTTATCTTACTACTATATACACGAGCACATCATGCAAGAAGCATTTACCAACATCCCTCCTTGCTCCAAATACAATGATCCAAAGCACTCCTTCACTAGGTACTTCTTCCTTAATGCACTTTCACCTATGCTCCACATCAATCCACTGTATGCCCAAGAAAATGATGCAAGAAGAATCTACCGACTTATTTACCATGATCCCTCTATACTCCAAATATAGTGTGTCAAAGCACTCATTCACCGAGTACTTCATCCTCAATGTGATTCTTCCTATGCTCCATTTTCATGTGTTATTCGGCGTGGTTCATAAACCCATGAACCATCACTTCAATTTATGTGCATATCTCTCTTCCACATGGAAATCACTTTACAAACAGTTTCATAAGCATCGATCTCAACATCCTACCACTTTCATTGGAGAGTATAGGTCTACCTAGCTCTGATACCATGTTAAAAACTAAAAGAGAAATAGCACAACACGAAATGCATGCACACAGAATCAATATTTATCCTAGGAAACCCTTAACTGGGAAAACCAACACCTAATAGATATATATTAACCTTGGCCAAACCGGCCAAGCCAGACCAACACCAACCACTTCAGGCTACTTGAGGCCACTTACAATGGATTATCTCAAGCCATTAAATAGGCTTCATCAATTACAACCCTGATTCCTTTACCAGAATTAGATTACAATGCAAAGACATGCATGGCATGGAGATAACCATGCAAAGACATGAATGGAGTGGAGATATCCATGAGAAAACATGCATGGTGTGGATATATCCATGCAAGGACATGCAAAGATATGCATGGCCACGCAAAGACATGAAAGACTCACATCAAATACCAAGGGATATTCCCAATACCATGGGTCGGTAAACCACTAACGGTAAACCCAACAATGACTAAATAAACGACTCTATGACCTAGTCAAGATTAACCCAATAGTATCAAAGCTTAGCTCCACTTTTGGGATAAATCTATGGCATTTTATGAGAAGGTAACAACATGATTCACAAGTTTACATTGTCGTTGATAGTATTTGGGAATTTGGAAATCCCTAGAAATGTCCTAGGGCAATTGGGCATGTTCAATTGCAACCTTGTGTCCGTAAAACAACCTATCATTCTTAATTTCCAAGAATGTCACAATAAAAGACAACATTAAACAATGAGTAATTGTTGGGTGTAAAGAGAAATTAACAAATGTGATAGAAGGAGATCAATGGACGAGAGAAAATTGTGTCACTCATGGGGTTCTTGATGATCCCTTGGATTACCATCTATTGCTCATCATTTTTCCATGTATTATTGTTTTATCAGCCTCAAAGACCTAATACTTTCATAAGTACTCTTATTTTGATGGCCAATATAGATATCATTGACATTTGTTTATTTAAATGAATGTATCTAGCTTATTTTAAAGAGGGTATGATGAATGCATGGTGTCTTAAGTTTTTGAGCTAATCATATTGATTAAAATTATGTGCACTAATGTTGATTAGCGGACATGAGGTTTATTGCAACGATGGTTATGGACCTTGTGGTTAATCCCATGGCCACAAATCAAAAGGGGGTTCAACCCATGTATAACTACTCCATTTTCGTAACTCCAAGAACATCTCAATCAAGGAACAAGGAAGGAGAAAATCAAGAGATCATGCCATCTTTATTTATGGAGGTGACTACACCAAGCTACCAGTGCTAGGAGACAACAATTAATCCATGGGTAGCTCGATTCCTTAAAATATCAACCATAATTTGAATTCAAACAACTCAATCACACAGATATGTCAAAAACATTCAATCCAAAGAAATGATATTATATATGAAGTGTGGGGTTTGTACTCTAAAATATGATGTTATATTACTATTGTATATCAAGCATCATGATTATGACAATGGGAATGATATTTGACATTGAATAAGAAAAAGTGGTGGAAAATCATATGAACCCTGCAAAGAAAAAAATTATGAAATAAAGCAATTTAGTTTTGTAGTGGGACCTATTTCTACAAAACACCTAATAATCGAACCAAGATTTGGGCTTTCTATGGTTTCAATCAAATATTATTCTACTATTGTGGGTGTTAGTATTGGTTAGCGAGATAGAGAAATTTATGGATGAGGATTTTGCAGCAATGAAACCTAAAAAACTCTTCAAAAGTGGTGCCCAGAAGATGGCACAATAAAATAGAAAATAGGATATTCTGAAATACCGCCAATTTTCCAAAGAGAGTTGAAGCCAAATACATATTAAAGAAGATTAAGTTGTTCTTTATATTTCTTTGTTTCATATTTTCAAGCACTAGTAATCCATAAGTTAGCACCAATCCATCTTACCTTAGGAAGTGTTCTTCTTGTTGAAAGTTGATGCATAGAGAACTACCAATCGACAGATTCAGATATATCGCTATTAGTGAACAAAGTTAGGCTAACTCAGAAGGAAGATTTTTTGTTTTCAACAACAAGCCTATTCTAAATTTTCCCTCTTCAAAAGACTATTAAGATAAAAGAAATAGCTTCTCTAAAATTAAAACATGAAGTGAGAAACCTATTTTCATGATTTGCATAATGGAAATAGAGCAAAGGGTTGGCAAAGAAATTTAAGACTAGAATCAAGAGGTGCTTACACTTGATGAGCCTCAATATAACTCGATTTGAAATATTACCAAGTAGATTCGGATATCAATATCTCCATGCCACCTCCAAGTTATGATTTCATATGTTCAAGGGGGGAATAATAATTTGGGTTTTCCAAACCAGAATTTTGGATAGGCTTATAATATCAATGTTTTCAAAGGTAAATTAACTCGGCCATGACATTTAAATGAATGATAGTCATAAAGTGACTAAGATATAAAGTAAAATGGCTCAACTCACATACCTATAGATAGGGAAATGACCCAATATTTATCATGCCCCGAGGGGTTTTAGCCCACTCATAATCAATATGGAACTTTAGAAAACCCTAAAACACACCAAATCAATCAGAAACATGAAATATTTTTTGCCAAATTATGATAAAGGTGGAAAAAATGATTCTTACATGAACTTTCAACAATGCTCATGCTCAATTCCCTTTCTAAAAAAGAACAAAACCATGCTCAATCATATGCATGCACACAACCCAAACATTTCCATTGTCACTTATGATGACTTTTCGCTATGTGAGGGTGGGGGAAAGGGGACACATTGTGCATTTACATAGAGGGTGGGGGGACACGTTATGCATTTCAAATCCACAATGTATCTCTCATGTATCTCTCCACCCCCTTGTATAATGCAATCACTCTTTTAAGTAGCCTTGCACTCTCCACAAAAAAGATTTAGAATTTGTGGATGAAGCCAAATAACTAACTAACTAATTAGAATTTGTGGATATTGAGGCAAAAGTGGAATTTAATGTGACAAATTTGGTTCTTAATGCCATTAATCTTTTAAGTACCCTTCCACTCTCCACAAAAAGGATTTAGAATTTGTAGATGAAGCCAAATAACTAACTAACTAATTAGAATTTGTGGATATTGA
>ML809379.1:135131-149690 GCA_009831015.1 Picea engelmannii
TTAAGTGGGGTAAAAGGAGGTTGCCCCCTCGAAGAGGCTTATTATCTGAAATTATCTCTTTTTCAAGGCGTTGAGTACTTTTCCTAAGGTTTTTCTATGCTATGTTGATGTTTGGTTCTTAACAGGTTTGGACTATCTGATCAACTCTTGTTGATGCACTATCCTTGGGGAAAGGTGCGCTACCCTTTGTTTGGCTATCTAGCCTAGGGTTTGCTTCCGGAATGATTCTCTGTCAAGGTTAAGGTGCTCAGAGGGTGGCTTTGGCCTATGGTTGGGTGACAATAGTATTGTCAATGGTAAAATGAGCACATCCATTATATTCTAACACCCATCGCATAGAAAAGATTCTCAAAAAAGGTCATTCAGGCGTTATTTCCCAACTTCATGCCATACAAGCAACCGAGACACCCTCTATGCCACAGGACCTCCAATCCATCCTCTCTAAACATCAAGTGGTTTTTTCCACTCCCCAGGGACTCCCTTCTTTCCATGGTGTTCATGATCATTCCATTCCCCTTGTCCCAGGAATCCTTTCTCCCAATATCCTTCCCTATCGTCACCCCTTTTCCCAAAAAAATGAAATTGAGAAAATGGTTCAAGAGTTGCTTAACGCAGGTGCTATCCACCCTAGTACGAGCCCCTACTCTTCTCCTATGGTCATGGTCATGAAGAAAGAAGGTTCTTGGCACATGTGTCCTGATTTCTGTGCCCTCAACAAACTCATCATTAAAGACAAATTTCCCATTCCTGTCATTGATGACCTCTTGGATGAATTGAGTGGTGCTCAGTTCTTTACTAAACTTGATCTTCGTTCAGGATACCACTAGATTCATATGAAAGAGGCAGACCTTCCTAAGACTTCCTTTAGAAATCATGAGGGCCACTATGAGTTTTTGGTCATGCCATTTGGTTTGTGTAATTCTCCCTCCACTTTCCAAAGCCTTGTGAATCATGTCTTCCATCCCTTTCTCCATCATTTTGTCTTAGTTTTCTTTGATGATATCCTCATCTATAGAAAAACCTGGACGAACCATCTTGTTCATGTGGATTGAGTTCTCCATCTACTCTCTCGGCACCAGATTTTCCTGAAACAATCTAAATGTGCTTTTGGCGCCTCAGAAGTCGAATACTTGGGTCATCTTTTTGGCAAGCACGATGTTAGGGTGGATCCACAAATATTGAAGCTATGCAAGATTGGCCTCACCCAAAGACTCTCAAAAGCTTGCATGGATTTCTGGTCTTAACAGGTTATTATTGCAAGTTTGTTAAGAACTATGGAAAGATTGCGGCCCCTCTCCCTGCACTCCTTAAAAATAATTCTTTCACCTAGACTCCAGCAATGACTCATGATTTTCAAACCTTGAAGATGGCCATGTGCACTACCCCAGTCCTGGAACTTCTTGATTTCACAAATACCTTTGTCCTGGAATGTGATTCTTCAGGAAAAAGAATTGGCATTGTCCTTATGCAAGAGGGTCAACCTTTGGCCTTTACCAACAAACAACCGTCGGAACGAAATTTGGGAAAATCAATCTATGAAAAGGAAATGTTGGCTATTCTGCATGCCGCTTATCTTTGGCTCCCTTATCTATTGGGGAAATGCTTCCAAATTAAGAAAGATCATCAAAGCCTCAAGTATTTTCTGGAACAATGTATTTCCTCCCAGAGCAACAAAAATGGGTGACTAAGCTCTTTGGTTATGGTTATGAGATCATTTACAAGAAAGGAAAAGACAATGTGGTTGTGGATGCACTTTCCCATAAATATGAAGATGAAGGGTTCCTTTTATCTCTCTCTTTCATTGTACCAGATTGGCTCCAAGCCGTTCGCCAGGAATGGCTACACGATCCCAAAAGTTCGCATCTGATACAACAATTGCAGTCCAATTCTCCAATTTCCCCAGGGTACTCTTGGCTCCATGATGAGCTTCGATAAAAAGGTCATTTTTATTTAAGTAAACAATCAAAATTTAAATCCACATTACTTTCTAAGATTCATTCTACACCCACAACTCGGCACTCAGGGTTTACAAAAACCTATGACAAGGTCAAACGTTCTTTTTTCTGGGACGGTATGAAACATGACGTTTGTAATTTTGTGGCTGAATGTGATGTGTGTCAACGCAACAAGGGCAAAACAATCAAATCTCCTAGCACACTACAACCTCTTTTGACTCCACCTATTATTTGGCGGGATATCTCTATGGATTTTATTGTAGGCTTACCTAAATCGGGCAATAAATCAGTCATCATGGTGGTCGTTGATCACCTTTCCAAGTATGCTCATTTCTGTTCTCTTCAACATCCATTTACAACATCCACTATGGCTCAACTTTTCATGGATTATGTCTTCAAGCTTCATGGCATGCCGCATTCTATTGTTTCTGATCACGACCCAACTTTCACTAGCAATTTTTGGAAAAAAATGTTCAAGCTACAAGGAACCCAATTGCATCTCAGCACAACTTATCATCCTCAGACTGATGGTCAAACTGAAGTTGTGAACAAGTGTTTGGAAACATATTTGAGGTGTTTTGCATCGGAAAAAATAAATAAATGGGCTCAATGGTTGCCACTAGCTGAATGGTGGTACAACACTTCATACCATACATCTACCCACATGACTCCTTTTGAAGCAGTATATGGACAAAAGCCACCTTCAGTTCTCTCATATTTACCAAGAGTCTCGAAGGTCCAGGCAATGGACCAAACGCTTACAGTTCGAGAGGCTATTCTCTGTACCCTCAAAGAGAATTTGGTCGTGGCCTAGAATCGCATGAAGAAACAAGCAGATCAAGGTCGCTTTGAATGTCAATTTGCAGAAGGGGATCAGGTGTTTCTTCGACTGCAACCTTACAAGCAAAATTCCCTCAAGGCTAACCATTGTCATAAACTGGCGCCCAAATTTTATGGTCCTTATACCGTTCTCAACCATGTGGGATAGGTGGCTTAACAGTTAGCTTTTCCCAGTCATTCTAAGCTACATCCTGTTTTTCACGTTTCCTGCTTAAAGAAGGTGATTGGAACTAAGTGCCAAACTCAAACCAACCTTCCCTAGTTGGATGAAGAAGGCTCCATTTGGCTACAGCCAAAAGCAGTTTTGGACCAGCGTGAGCATCACCTGCATCAACGAACCATCAAGGAAGTGTTAGTCCAGTGGAAAGATACAACCCCAACAGATGCCACTTGGGAACCAACTACCATTTTGCAACAGTTTCCACATCTCAAGCCTTGAGGACAAGGCTGTTTTTAAGGGGGAGGACATGTTAGGGACCTAACCCCTCACATAGGTATAATAATATATTTCGATGTAATAAAGGTCAATATTAATAAGGCCTAGCAATATGAAAGAATAAGTCGAATGTAAGAAGACCTAATAGAAGCTTCCGCTTCTAGAAGGATCTTCCTCTAGATGGTTCTTTTGATAGACATATTTAGTATAAATAGGAGTCGAGGGTATGAGAACCGTTGTCTTGGATATTATTGTAATAGAGCTCTACTTTGCTAGAGGTTTCCCTCTCGAAGAGGAAAGTGAACATTTCTCTAAGTAATCAAAGTGCTCTTTTTGGTGTTATTCTGATATCATTTTGGTGTTATAGTGGTGTTGTTCTGGTTATATTGTTGTTTATCTACCATTTCTAGCATTTTATTTCTGTTCTGCATAATTTTTGTATATGGAATATCACAGTGATGTAGTGATGTGAGTGTTATATTGCCTCTCATGTAGTGAAAGGGATGTGAGATGGTTGTAATTTTAGTGTTTGGTGCCTTACCAGTGATCAAGAAGGAAGTAGGAAAAATAACTAACTAACTAAATTTTATTAGATGTCTTTTTTTATGATATTTTTTGCATTGCTGGAATAGTAAAATCAATTTGTTGAGATTGTGCATTATATTACCTTGAGACTCTTTATATGTGTCTTGATCCATCTATGGTATTAAGAACCAAATTTTGCACATTAAATTCCACTTTTGCTTCAATATCCACAAATTCTAATTAGTTAGTTAGTTATTTGGCTTCATCTACAAATTCTAAATCCTTTTTGTGGAGAGTGGAAGGGTACTTAAAAGATTAATGGCATTAAGAACCAAATTTGTCACATTAAATTCCACTTTTGCCTCAATATCCACAAATTCTAATTAGTTAGTTAGTTATTTGGCTTCATCCACAAATTCTAAATCTTTTTTGTGGAGAGTGCAAGGCTACTTAAAAGAGTGATTGCATTATACAAGGGGGTGGAGAGATACATGAGAGATACATTGTGGATTTGAAATGCATAACGTGTCCCCCCACCCTCTATGTAAATGCACAATGTGTCCCCTTTCCCCCACCCTCACATAGCGAAAAGTCATCATAAGTGACAATGGAAATGTTTGGGTTGTGTGCATGCATATGATTGAGCATGGTTTTGTTCTTTTTTAGAAAGGGAATTGAGCATGAGCATTGTTGAAAGTTCATGTAAGAATCATTTTTTCCACCTTTATCATAATTTGGCAAAAAATATTTCATGTTTCTGATTGATTTGGTGTGTTTTAGGGTTTTCTAAAGTTCCATATTGATTATGAGTGGGCTAAAACCCCTCGGGGCATGATAAATATTGGGTCATTTCCCTATCTATAGGTATGTGAGTTGAGCCATTTTACTTTATATCTTAGTCACTTTATGACTATCATTCATTTAAATGTCATGGCCGAGTTAATTTACCTTTGAAAACATTGATATTATAAGCCTATCCAAAATTCTGGTTTGGAAAACCCAAATTATTATTCCCCCCTTGAACATATGAAATCATAACTTGGAGGTGGCATGGAGATATTGATATCCGAATCTACTTGGTAATATTTCAAATCGAGTTATATTGAGGCTCATCAAGTGTAAGCACCTCTTGATTCTAGTCTTAAATTTCTTTGCCAACCCTTTGCTCTATTTCCATTATGCAAATCATGAAAATAGGTTTCTCACTTCATGTTTTAATTTTAGAGAAGCTATTTCTTTTATCTTAATAGTCTTTTGAAGAGGGAAAATTTAGAATAGGCTTGTTGTTGAAAACAAAAAATCTTCCTTCTGAGTTAGCCTAACTTTGTTCACTAATAGCGATATATCTGAATCTGTCGATTGGTAGTTCTCTATGCATCAACTTTCAACAAGAAGAACACTTCCTAAGGTAAGATGGATTGGTGCTAACTTATGGATTACTAGTGCTTGAAAATATGAAACAAAGAAATATAAAGAACAACTTAATCTTCTTTAATATGTATTTGGCTTCAACTCTCTTTGGAAAATTGGCGGTATTTCAGAATATCCTATTTTCTATTTTATTGTGCCATCTTCTGGGCACCACTTTTGAAGAGTTTTTTAGGTTTCATTGCTGCAAAATCCTCATCCATAAATTTCTCTATCTCGCTAACCAATACTAACACCCACAATAGTAGAATAATATTTGATTGAAACCATAGAAAGCCCAAATCTTGGTTCGATTATTAGGTGTTTTGTAGAAATAGGTCCCACTACAAAACTAAATTGCTTTATTTCATAATTTTTTTCTTTGCAGGGTTCATATGATTTTCCACCACTTTTTCTTATTCAATGTCAAATATCATTCCCATTGTCATAATCATGATGCTTGATATACAATAGTAATATAACATCATATTTTAGAGTACAAACCCCACACTTCATATATAATATCATTTCTTTGGATTGAATGTTTTTGACATATCTGTGTGATTGAGTTGTTTGAATTCAAATTATGGTTGATATTTTAAGGAATCGAGCTACCCATGGATTAATTGTTGTCTCCTAGCACTGGTAGCTTGGTGTAGTCACCTCCATAAATAAAGATGGCATGATCTCTTGATTTTCTCCTTCCTTGTTCCTTGATTGAGATGTTCTTGGAGTTACGAAAATGGAGTAGTTATACATGGGTTGAACCCCCTTTTGATTTGTGGCCATGGGATTAACCACAAGGTCCATAACCATCGTTGCAATAAACCTCATGTCCGCTAATCAACATTAGTGCACATAATTTTAATCAATATGATTAGCTCAAAAACTTAAGACACCATGCATTCATCATACCCTCTTTAAAATAAGCTAGATACATTCATTTAAATAAACAAATGTCAATGATATCTATATTGGCCATCAAAATAAGAGTACTTATGAAAGTATTAGGTCTTTGAGGCTGATAAAACAATAATACATGGAAAAATGATGAGCAATAGATGGTAATCCAAGGGATCATCAAGAACCCCATGAGTGACACAATTTTCTCTCGTCCATTGATCTCCTTCTATCACATTTGTTAATTTCTCTTTACACCCAACAATTACTCATTGTTTAATGTTGTCTTTTATTGTGACATTCTTGGAAATTAAGAATGATAGGTTGTTTTACGGACACAAGGTTGCAATTGAACATGCCCAATTGCCCTAGGACATTTCTAGGGATTTCCAAATTCCCAAATACTATCAACGACAATGTAAACTTGTGAATCATGTTGTTACCTTCTCATAAAATGCCATAGATTTATCCCAAAAGTGGAGCTAAGCTTTGATACTATTGGGTTAATCTTGACTAGGTCATAGAGTCGTTTATTTAGTCATTGTTGGGTTTACCGTTAGTGGTTTACCGACCCATGGTATTGGGAATATCCCTTGGTATTTGATGTGAGTCTTTCATGTCTTTGCGTGGCCATGCATATCTTTGCATGTCCTTGCATGGATATATCCACACCATGCATGTTTTCTCATGGATATCTCCACTCCATTCATGTCTTTGCATGGTTATCTCCATGCCATGCATGTCTTTGCATTGTAATCTAATTCTGGTAAAGGAATCAGGGTTGTAATTGATGAAGCCTATTTAATGGCTTGAGATAATCCATTGTAAGTGGCCTCAAGTAGCCTGAAGTGGTTGGTGTTGGTCTGGCTTGGCCGGTTTGGCCAAGGTTAATATATATCTATTAGGTGTTGGTTTTCCCAGTTAAGGGTTTCCTAGGATAAATATTGATTCTGTGTGCATGCATTTCGTGTTGTGCTATTTCTCTTTTAGTTTTTAACATGGTATCAGAGCTAGGTAGACCTATACTCTCCAATGAAAGTGGTAGGATGTTGAGATCGATGCTTATGAAACTGTTTGTAAAGTGATTTCCATGTGGAAGAGAGATATGCACATAAATTGAAGTGATGGTTCATGGGTTTATGAACCACGCCGAATAACACATGAAAATGGAGCATAGGAAGAATCACATTGAGGATGAAGTACTCGGTGAATGAGTGCTTTGACACACTATATTTGGAGTATAGAGGGATCATGGTAAATAAGTCGGTAGATTCTTCTTGCATCATTTTCTTGGGCATACAGTGGATTGATGTGGAGCATAGGTGAAAGTGCATTAAGGAAGAAGTACCTAGTGAAGGAGTGCTTTGGATCATTGTATTTGGAGCAAGGAGGGATGTTGGTAAATGCTTCTTGCATGATGTGCTCGTGTATATAGTAGTAAGATAAGTACTTGATTTATGTAATTGTATTTGGAGAAAGAGAGATTCTTGCAATGAAATAGGTTGATGTTTCATAGCATCACGTGCTCGGGCATACAATTGTAATTATTTTTATGGAGTTGGATTTTATCACATGTAAATGGGAATATGGTTGTAAGACCTATCCAGGCATGTGTACCCTTGGTCTGATGGTTCACCGGTATAAAGTCTAGATGTAGATCTAGGTGATAGGGGGGCATGTTGTATTCTTGATACCCGATTTATAAACTTTGAGGGGGGTAGGTGTTTATCCCAAGTCAAGTTTAAATGGGGGAATGTTGGGTTAATATTGTCTCGGTCATAGAGTCATTGATTTGGTCGTTCTTGGGTTTACCATTAGTGGTTTACAAGACCATGGTATTGGGTAACCCATGGCATTTTCCCATGGTATTTGATGTGAGTCTTTGCATGTCATTACATCGTTATCTCCATACCATGCATAATAAAAAAAAGAAAAGCCAATAGATTGACGAATAGACCGTCCGATCACACATACTTATAAAAAAAAAGAAGCCAATAGACTGATGAATAATTCATGAGTCCATCAGTCAGTTTGAATTAAGAATATTATTTGAATAAAATTTGAGATAAATGCTTGAACAAAGAATACCTTGATAAAAGCTATATGGGTGATATCACTTTTACTCATATATATTTTGAATGAAACATTGTAATAACCCCTACTTCAGTCCTCAATCATAGAATGAGGGTTTAGTAACAAGTCAAATATGGTTCATTCGGCTAACATGATATTGCAACGTACAAAGAAAGGGAGTCGAGGACTTAATGATGAAGTCATCGACCCATCAAAAAACTTATGAAACAAAAACCTTATGATGAGATGGTCGGACCCAAAGGCCTCAAGGCCTCGAAACAATCTATTCATCTGACGGACAATTAAAAAGGAAAAAGTTAAGTCTAAAATTAAAATTCTTTAAAGATTGATTGCTTCAATTGTTAGGGTCACAATCCATTACATTATTACCTCTCTTACTCTATTTTAATTTTTAAGGTGAGGATCGAAAGGCCCAAGGAAAGGATAAATGAATCTTAGAAATCTAAGGTGAGTTTTCAAAATATTTTGATCAAGAAAAATAAAAGGGAATCATACTTTTGTATGGGTTTGTTGAGCCCTCAACAAATAGAAACACACTAGATAACTCATAAAATCTATGATTTTGAAAGCTTAACAGTGAAGGAGGTAATGTGACATCATATGCATGGGGTTCCATTTGAATTTGTTGTATGAGAAGAGCAATATTGGGATCTATTAACCATTCTTCGTAGTCATCATTCAACCAGTCTGCTACTATGAAGGAGAGTGAAAAGAGGGACCTATCCTCTTCATACTTTTGAGAGAGAGCATGTGCTACCACATTCTCCTATTGTCCTTCTTATAAACTATCTCATAGTCACATCCCAACATTTTTTGTGACCCATTTGTGTTTCCTGGGGGATGGAATACTTTGCCCTAGGAAGCATTTCAGGTTGTGATGATAATCTTTAATATGGAAACGTTGTCCAAGAAGGTATGGATGCCATATATCCACAACATGAAATATAGCCATCATCTTCTTTTCATAAGTTGATTTTCCCAAGTGCCTCTCACATAGTTGTTTGTTGGAAAAATCCAGTGGTCATCCCTCTTGCATAAGTATTTCTATGATGCCTTTATTGGAGGCATCACATTCCAAGACAAAAGGTGTTAGTGAAGTCTAATGAAGTGAGTACTAGGGTTGTACATATTGATCCGGATTATTTTCGGCACAAAATGAGAGTGGAGATATAATAAATAAATGCACAGATATATCGTGGATATCCAATAATATAACAAAAATGTATCAGAGATGCAACCATAAACACAAACATACAGTAATACACAATTTCTATTAATGAAAGAAATGTACAGAGACTATAAAATACAGAGTGAAAGACTTGCTAGAATGGTGGCAACTTATCTATGAGAATAGATGTGACGGCTACTCGCATTTGCAAGAAGATGATTTTACAATGAGGCTCCAAAGGCCTTTTTATCATAAAGAAAATCCAAAACCCTAACCCCAGAAGATGAAAAGCCAACAATTTTGTGGACCCCGTTTTGGGTAGTTTGTGTATCAACTTCCCGAGGGCGTAACTTTGGCATACAATCTTTGTTTGGGGTGCACGATAGCTATTTGGAAAGGTATCGTCGAGGATATTCATTTAGGGGGCTCAATTAGAGCCTTCAACTATTATTGAGAAGCTCAATACCATACAAACCTTCATTTAGGCCCTCAAAATGGCCCCAGAAGTTAAAAACTGCCAAAATAAGTAAACTACCAAAATTGCCAGAAAACTGTTTTGAGCCAGTTGGAAAAGTTGGGTGGCCACCAATATACACCTGGATCACATATAGAATTCTTCAAATCCCAAAAGGCCGATTTTGTGGCGTCATGCCAATTGAAAGCATTTTTTTTAAGCAAGGTTGTGAGGGGAGATGCAATCTTACCATAGTTCCTTATGAACTTTCTATAATAACTAGTGAGACCAAGAAAACCTCCTAATTTTTTAAGATTTTTTGGGCACAACCAATCCTTCATACAATTTTCTTCAGATCCACATGTACACCATAATGACTAACAATATGGACCAAATATTCCATTTTGAGACACCAAAGGAACATTTGGACCTCTTGAGAAAGAGTTGATGATTAACAAGTAGTTGTAAGACATGATTCACCTGGGTGAAATGGGCGGGCCAAGTTTAATTGTAGATTAATATGTCATAAAAAAAGATAAGGAAAAAATGACGAAGAAAGGGTTGAAATATTTTTTTCATGAGACTCTAGAACCTGGAAGGTGCAATGTGCATTACAAATACCAAAAGGCATCACCAAGAACTCATAATTTCCTTCAAGAGTGTGAAAATAAGTTTTAGGAATGCCCACCTCCTTCATGTGAAGTTGGTGATATCCTGAGTGGAGATCAAGTTTGTTGAATAATTGAATGCCCTCGAGTTCATCCAAAATTCATCAATGACTGTAATGGGGAACTTATCCTTGATTGTTATTTTGTTGAGAGCTCGAAATTCAAGATACATGCGCCAAGTGCCTTGTTTCTCAAGGACCATGATGATCAATGATGAATAAGGGATGATAATAGGGTAGATGAAACCAACTGCTAGAAACTCATGAACTGTCTTTCTATTTCATTTTTTCGAGAAAATGGATGGCAATACATGTGTACATTGGGTGGGAGGCTACCTGGTATGAGTTGAGTAGAATGATCATGCTCACCTCAAGAGGGTGGTAGACCTTGGGGAGGTTCAAATATGGATTGGTGTTTTGGACAAGATTAATTTCATGATCCATAATGGATCATTATATTATTTTTCATCTATATTGGTACTTTATAGGTGGAAAATTGGAGGAATTGGCTTGTAGGTCCCATTTTAGTGTTAGGTACCAATTTGAAAATTTGTGGTTTGGAAACTTCCAGAGCCACTTTGAGGCATAAAATGACACTTTTTAGGGTAAATGTTTTGAAATAATATCTCCCATCACCTCGAAAATATTCTACAAATTGATACTTTTCTAATGGCGCAAAAATCACCTCAATCAGAGCTCCTATGTAGAAGTTATGCCTCCTGCAAGTTGACTTACCTTGTTGACCACCATGGTACAGAGTGGATGTGATGTATGACCCCCATTACTCACACATGTGGGGATATACACATGGAATTTTAAGAATATTCTATAAGGTAAAAAACCTAACACCAATTGAGGGTTGAGGTATGCAAAAACCCTAACCCTAGATGACTATTAGGCTATGTTAAATACTAGGCTACTAGGAGGAGAAATGGGTTCCATTCTTTAGCATTGTACTTGTTCCATGGTTGAGTATATCATCTAGGAGAGGGATTTGAGAGCATAACACAGGAGGAAGAATATTTTGTAGCAGCCATTCAGACCATGATGTCACAAGCAACTCCATAGTGAGTGCCTCTATCTTTGTACTTGCACTTCATAATTGAAGAAAAGAGAGCGGAGCATAAGCCTCACCTTCTAGATAGGTTTTCTCCCATTTCAAGTTTCTCGAGATACATATTGTGTTCATTTGTGTGGATGGTGTGTTTATTTGCTTGTTCTTTCATTTTCATAAATCTAAGCAATACGCTAGTGACAATAAATATGGTATCTAAAGAAATAAACTTGCATAATGAAATATTTTAGCATAATACGAGACTTCTTGTGATGAACCATTCCAGTGGAATATCCATGGAAGTTTATAGATCATATCTGTATTAGAGAATTTTTCTTTAGGGTTTTGTGGGAAGTTGCAAAATATAGAAATTATCTTAAGAAGGAAGTTAGAGAACCCTAGCCATGGAGGATGCGTTTGTTCATAACAACCTTTAGGATGTAGCAAAAGAGAGATTTACAGGAAGGTTTTTGGCTCTAACTCAGAAGTCGGATCAGACGAGAAATCAGGAGATAATGAAGACCCATAAAAGGAGTCAAAAAAAGAGCCGGAGAAATAAAAACCAAGTTATAGTGTCATGACTCCTTCACAAGATCTATTTAAAATGAAAGTGAAAGTGGACATCAAACCCTATCAATGTGACATCAATCCTGTTAAGTTGAATCATTGGTTGCAACATTCAAACATGTATTTCCGTGTCCATAATATAGATGAAGAGTAGAATATTTCATTCTCCTAATTGAAACTAAAGGGCCATGCACCAACCTGGTGGAAAATCCACATAGAGACACTTCGGCTAGAGGGTGATCAACCGGTAACTAAATGGGAGGGATTTAAAACCCTCATAAACTCCCAATTTTACCCTATTGGGTATATAGAAGACCAATGGATCCATTGGCATCACTTTAGCCAGAGGCATGGTCAGAGTGTGCAAGAGTACACTATTAAGTCCAGGAAGATGGTGATCATGTTGGGTATCTATCCCAAAAAACCAGACGTGCTCCTCAAGTATCTAGGGGGTCTACACAGTCCTTTGCAAAAACAAGTGATGCTCTTCAAACCAAGGAATGTTCATTAGGCTTGTGTGAAATTAAAATACTTGGAAAACATAAGCTATAGGAAAGGGAAACCAAGGGTTTCTAAACAAAAAGAACACCAAGAAGCTTCCAAGGAGGGGAAGAAGAAGTGGAAAGGGAAATAACATTAAAATGAAAGCTACTGCACATTAGTGCAAGGATCCAAATAACCACTTTAGCCACTACAATATTGATGGTCACACTGAAGATAAGTGTTGGAAACTACATGCATAGATAAATCTAAAGCACTGTAAGAAGGATGCCAAGACAAATAACCTACTAGTCATGAATTCAAGCAACCTGGTAGAGATCAAATTAGATGTGGATGAGAACATTGTCTGCACTTCAATGTAGAAGGAGGTAAATATTAGTATACTTCATCACAAGGAAGAGAAGGGGATGGTTAAACTCTTCCACATTAAGATCTAGGTAAAAAATACTAAGGTAGATTATCTATACGATTTTAGTTCATAGGAAAACCTTATAGAATATGATTTGGTTAGAAAGATTGGGTTGTAGGTTCATGATCATATGAGACCATATCTATTGGGATGGGTGAATAAGGATGCAAGCATAAAATTCACTAAACAATGTAAGATCAATTTTTCTATATGTGCATATTTTATTAATGAAGTGGAGTTAGATGTAATACTCCTTGACGTGTGTGGTGTAGTGTTTGGAAGCACCTACATGTATATGAGGGATGAAATATTCATGCAGAGAGAAAAATAGTACCATCTGATTAAGGATGGAAAGTATTACATCATCAAAGCACACAAAGGTAAATTGAAGATCTCTATAGTAAGTGCCAACCAAGCCAAAAGGTTGATCAATTCTAGTAAGAAGTATGCATTTATTTTCTTAAAAGATACTCAGCCAGGGGGGGAGTCAATGAGATTAAAATCATCCTTGGAGGGATGTACCAAAGAGTAGAAACAATATTTGGAGGATTTGTTGCAGTTTTACAAAGGAGTGTCCCATGTGCCTAAAGCGCTACCACCTAAGACGAAAGTGGAGCAAAAGATATAGTTGTTTCCTGACTCCCTATTACCAAACATTAGGTTGTATAAACAATTTTTTCTGGAAGCAGACAATGTGGAGAAGTAGCTACAACAACTGTTGGAGAAGGGAGTAATTTGACCAAGAACCTCACCTTGTGGGTCACCTATCATCATAGTATCCAATAAATATGGGACTTGGTGAATGTGTATCAAATACAAAGATTTGAACAAGATCACACACAATAATCAATATCCCTTGCCAAGGATCGATGATTTGTTAGGTCAGTTACATGATGCCAACTACTTCACCAAGTTGGAAGACCACCTTCAAGACAAGGCAAGGTATGTATGAATGGCTAGTCGAGCCTTTTGGTTTATGTAATGCACCAAATACATTTATGTGATTAATGAATGATGTATTGTGTCTCTATTTAGATTCATTTCTAATAATGTTTTTGGATGAAATATTATTTTATATCTCTACCCAGGGAGAGCACATTTCACATCTCATGTAGGTGTTAGACACTCTAAAAAGAAATAAGTTGTTGTCTAACCTCAAGAAATGTGAGTTTTCTTCGTATTCATTGGTGTATTTGTGGCACATGATTAGTGTAGGGCCACTCAATTTAGATCCCGCGAAGATAGAGGCCATCATCAAGTGGCTAGTTCCTACTAATGACACTGAAGTTGGGAGCTTTGTTGGGGTAGCGTAGTACATATGAAAGTTCCTAGCATCATTTTTAGTAGAATCACCACTCCATTCCATAATAGCCAGTGGTAAGAGTTTCTAGTGGGGAAAGAATCAACATAAAGATTTTGATGAGAAGAAATGAAAGATAAGTCAAGTACCAATCCTTTCATTTCTTGACTTGTAGAATCCCTTTGAATTGGATATGCTATTGGGACCTCTGTTTTTGAAGAATGCCCAGTTTTGCGAAAGTTGTAAAGGTTTCCAGAACAATATAGCATATCAACGAGAGAT
>ML809380.1:3320-19781 GCA_009831015.1 Picea engelmannii
GGGGCCTGATCCTTGTGGGTGCGATCATATAAGCGTTAATGCACCAGATCCCATCAGAACTCCGCAGTTAAGCGCGCTTTGGCTAGAGTAGTACTGGGATGGGTGACCTCCCGAAAAGTCCTAGTGTTGCACCCTACCCCCCTCTTTCATGGCTCCGCGATGGATCGGGCGCTTTTAAGCCCTCCCCCACGGCTCGGTGATGTCCATTCAATAGGGGGAGGGGGCCTGATCCTTGCGGGTGCGATCATACCAGCGTAAATGCACTGGATCCCATTAGAACTCTGCAGTTAAGCGCGCTTGGGCCAGAGTAGTACTGGGATGGGTGACCTCCCGGGAAGTCCTGGTGTTGCACCCTTCCCCCCATTTGCACGTCTCCGTGGGGAGCTTCGCGATGGATCGAGTGCTTTTTATCCCTCCCCCACGGCACGGTGATGTCCGTTGAAGAGGGGCGTTGCTCCCGGGGCCCAAGTTGCGGAATCCGACGACGGCCCGAGAAGTGGCAGAGTCATCCCGCTCCGTGCGGGGCCGTCCAGGACAGGAGAGCAAACGCTGGGTCGGATCGAGCGCTCCTGGTGGTCGCCCTACCCTCCCCCACGGCCCGGTGATGTCCGTTGAAGGGGGGGAGGCGGCGTGATCCTTGCGGGTGCGATCATACCAGCGTTAATGCACCGGATCCCATCAGAACACCGCAGTTAAGCGTGCTTCGGCTAGAGTAGTACTGGGATGGGTGACCTCCCGAGAAGTCCTAGTGTTGCACCCTACCCCCCTTTTGCATGGCTCCGCGATCGATCGAATGCTTTCTAGCCCTCGCCCACGGCTCGGTGATGTCCATTGAAGAGGGGGACGAGGCCTGATCCTTGCGGGTGCGATCATACCAGCGTTAATGCACCGGATCCCATCAGAACTCCGCAGTTAAGCGTGCTTCGGCTAGAGTAGTATTGGGATGGGTGACCTCTCGGGAAGTCCTAGTGTTGCACCCTACCCCCCTTTTGCATGGCTCCGCGATGGTTCGGACGCTTTTAAGCCCTCCCCCACGGCTCGGTGATGTCCATTCAAGAGGGGGAGGGGGCGTGATCCTTGCGGATGCGATCATACCAACGTTAATGCACCGGATCCCATTCGAACTCCGCAGTTAAGCGCATTTCAGCTAGAGTAGTACTGGGATGGGTGACCTCCCGGGATGTCCTAGTGTTGCACCGTTCACCCTTTTTGCACGGCTCCGCGATGGATCGAGTGCTTTCTAGCCCTCCCCCATGGCTCGGTGATGTCCATTGAAGAGGTGGAGGGGGCCTGATCCTTGCGAGTGCGATCATACCAGCGTTAATGCACCGGATCCCATCAGAACTCCACAGTTAAGCGCGCTTGGGCTAGAGTAGTACTGGGATGGGTGACCTCCCGGGAAGTCCTAGTGTTGCACCGCCCGCCTTTTTTTGCTTCCAGGCGAGGGGCGTTGCTCCCGGGGCCCAAGTTGCGGAATATGGCGCTGGCCCGAGAAGTGGCAGAGTCATCCCGCTCCGTGCGGCGCCGCCGAGGAGAGGAGAGCAAACGCTGGTTCGGATCGAGCGCTCCTGGTGGCCCATCTCCCCTCCCCCACGACCCGGTGATGTCCGTTGAAGAGGGGGAGGGGGCGTGATCCTTGCGGGTGCGATCATACCAGCGTTAATGCACCGGATCCCATCAGAACTCTGCAGTTAAGTGCGCTTGGGCTAGAGTAGTACTGGGATGGGTGACCTATCGGGAAGTCCTAGTGTTGCACCCTTCCTCCTTTTTGCACGTCTCCGCGATGGATCGAGTGCTTTTTAGCCCTCCCCCACGGCTTGGTTGATCCATCGGATCTTTTAATGACTATGGTTGAGTTTTAATTTTGCATGTGTTGATTAACCATTTGAGAGACTTAATGAAAGAATGGGGAAAAGAGAGGAATTATGACAGCCATATACACATATGCAGATCTGAAATGAAGTAATAAACAGTGAACCATAACACGAGGATTGATGACGGAGTTCGACACAATGTTGCCTACGTGTCCGGGGCTCTGTCTCTGTGGGGGAGGGCTAAGAAGCCACGTGGCACATCAACAACCATCCGAAATCTGCCAAGTGTCGGATGATTACTCGTCCACGTGCCTGCTACCTGTCACCGTCCCTGCGCAGTCACTGCCCTGTCAGCGCTGCCACGTCACCTGCTTACGTCATCCCGTGCCACGTGTCACCCTTACAGTGGTGACACGTGTCACCCATAGATTGGTCCAGTTGTCTGTTGTATGCCACATCACCTGCCACGTGTCGTCTCCAGGGGTTGCCACGTCACCCGTACGGCCTGTACAGTCATCATGCCACGTGGCACTGTACGGACTGTACAGTCATCCCCCTCTTTTTTTTTCCCTGTTTGGGTTTTCGGACAGAAATCGATGTCTTTCGCATACGGAGCCCGCTTGACGAAGTAGATATATGGCCGGAATCAGGAAGACGAGACGAACGCAATGGCCCCAGTTTCGTCGGATTCGGGGCACTTTCATTTTTGAGCCTTTTTGTGCCTTGTCAGGCTTCTGGATCATCGATGATGTCCGTTGAAGAGGGGGAGGGGGCGTGATCCTTGCGGGTGCGATCATACCAGCGTTAATGTACTGGATCCCATCAGAACTCCGCAGTTAAGCGCGCTTGGGCCAAAGTAGTACTGGGATGGGTGACCTCCCGGGAAGTCCTAGTGTTGCACCCTTCCGCCTTTTTGCACGGCTCCACGATGGATCGAGTGCTTTCTGTCCCTCCCCCATGGCTCGGTGATGTCCATTAAAGAGGGGGAGGGGGCCTTATCCTTGCGGGTGGGATCATACCAGAGTTAATGCACCGGATCCCATCAGAACTCCACAGTTAAGCTCGCTTGGGCTAGACTAGTACTGGGATGGGTGACCTCCCGGGAAGTCCTAGTGTTGCACCCTACCCCCGTTTTGCATGGCTTCGCGATGGATCGGGCGCTTTTAAGCCCTCCCCCATGGCTCGGTGATGTCTATTCAAGAGGGGGAGGGGGCCTGATCCTTGCGGGTGCGATCATACCAGCGTTAATGCACCGAATCCCATCAGAACTCCGCAGTTAAGCGCGCTTGGGCCAGAGTAGTACTAGGATGGGTGACCTCCCGGGAAGTCCTGGTGTTGCACCCTTCCCCCTTTTTGCACGGCTCCATGGGGAGCTTCGCGATGGATCGAGTGCTTTTTAGCCCTCCCCCACGGCCCGGTGATGTCCGTTGAAGAGGGGGATGGGGCGTGATCCTTGCGGGTGCGATCATACCAACGTTAATGCACCGAATCCCATCAGAACTTTGCAGTTAAGCGCGCTTGGGCCAGAGTAGTATTGGGATGGGTGACCTCCCGGGAAGTCCTGGTGTTTCACCCTTGCCCCTTTTTGCACGGCTCCGTGGGGAGCTTCGCGATGGATCGAGTGCTTTTTAGCCCTCCCCCACGGTCCGATGATGTCCGTTGAAGAGGGGGAGGGGGCGTGATCCTTGCGGGTGCGATCATACCAGCGTTAATGCACCGGATCCCATAAGAACTCCCCAGTTAAGCGCGCTTGGGGCAAGGTAGTACTGGGATGGGTGACCTCCCGGGAAGTCCTAGTGTTGCACCATCCTCCCCTTTTTTTGCACGGCTCCGTGGGGGGAGGTAGCCGCGGCGAGCCTCGCGACAGCCCCGGAGGGTGCGGAACCGCACTGCGCGGGCATCCGGGGGCTTCCACGCGGCGTCGGAGGGGACAAATCGGTGGTCAACAACGCCGCCGTTTTTTTGCTTCCGGGCGAGGGGCGTTGCTCCCAGGGCCCAAGTTGCGGAATCCGACGCCGGCCCGAGAAGTGGCAGAGTCATCCAGCTCCATAAGGCGACACCAAGGAGAGGAGAGCAAACGCTGGGTCGGATCGAGCGCTCCTGGTGGCCACCCTCCCCTCCCCCACGACCCGGTGATGTCCGTTGAAGAGGGGGAGGGGGCGTGATTCTTGCGGGTGCAATCATACTAGCGTTAATGCACCGGATCCCATCAGAACTCCGCAGTTAAGTGCGCTTGGGCTAGAGTTGTACTGGGATGGGTGACCTCCCGGGAAGTCCTATTGTTGCACCCTTCCTCCTTTTTCCACGTCTCTGCGATGGATCGAGTGCTTTTTAGCCCTACCCCACGGCTCGGTTGATCCGTCGGATCTTTTAATGACTATGGTTGAGTTTTAATTTTGCATGTGTTGATTAACCATTTGAGAGACTTAATGAAAGAATGGGGAAAAGAGAGGAATTATGACAGCCATATACACATATGCAGATTTGAAATGAAGTAATAAACAGTGTTGCACCCTACCCCCGTTTTGCATGGCTTCGCGATGGATCGGGCGCTTTTAAGCCCTTCCCCACGGCTCGGTGATGTCCATTCAAGAGGGGGAGGGGGCCTGATCCTTGCAGGTGCGATCATACCAGCGTTAATGCACCGGATCCCATCAGAACTCCGCAGTTAAGCGCGCTTGGGCCGGAGTAGTACTAGGATGGGTGACCTCCCGAGAAGTCCTGGTGTTGCACCCTTCCCCCTTTTTGCACGGCTCCGTGGGGAGCTTCGCGATGGATCGAGTGCTTTTTAGCCCTCCCCCACGGCCCGGTGATGTCCGTTGAAGAGGGGGAGGGGGCGTGATCCTTGCGGGTGCGATCATACCAGCGTTAATGCACCGAATCCCATCAGAACTTCGTAGTTAAGCGCGCTTGGGATAGAGTAGTACTGGGATGGGTGACCTCCCGGGAAGTCCTAGTGTTGCACCCTCCCTCCCTTTTTTGCACGGCTCCGTGGGGGGAGGTAGCCGCGGCGAGCCTCGCGTCTGCCCCGGAGGGTGCGGAACCGCACTGCGTGG
The DNA here is from genome assembly GCA_009831015.1 of Picea engelmannii. NCBI lineage: Eukaryota > Viridiplantae > Streptophyta > Pinopsida > Pinales > Pinaceae > Picea > Picea engelmannii. The sequence goes on from ML809380.1 coordinate 8,191, forward strand.
GCGTCCGGGGGCTTCCACGCGGCGTCGGAGGGGACAGATCGATGGTCAACACCACCGCCCGAGGCGGTGTCTACACCACTCTACGCAACGCCGTCGACGGCCGCAGAACTTACGCTTTTTGTCTGTCTTCTTCCTTCTTTTCTTTTCTTGTTTCCACCCGCGTTTTTTTGCTTTTCTTTTTTTCTTCCGGGCGAGGGGCGTTGCTCCCGGGGCCCAAGTTGTGGAATCCGACGCCGGCCCGAGAATTGGCAGAGTCAACCCGCTCTGTGCGACGCCGCCGAGGAGAGGAGAGCAAACGCTGGGTCGGTCTGTTTCGGATCGAGCGCTCCTGGTGGCCGCCCTCCCCTCCCCCACGACCCGGTGATGTCCGTTGAAGAAGGGGAGGGGGCGTGATCCTTGTGGGTGCGATCATACCAGCGTTAATGCACCGGATCCCATCAGAACTCCGCAGTTAAGCGCGCTTGGGCTAGAGTAGTACTGGGATGGGTGACATCCCGGGAAGTCCTAGTGTTGCACCCTTCCTCCTTTTTGCACGTCTCCACGATGGATCGAGTGCTTTTTAGCCCTCCCCCACGGCTCGGTTGATCCGTCGGATCTTTTAATGACTATGGTTGAGTTTTAATTTTGCATGTGTTGATTAACCATTTGAGAGACTTAATGAAAGAATGGGGAAAGGAGAGGAATTATGACAGCCATATACACATATGCAGATCTGAAATGAAGTAATAAACAGCTAACCATAACACGATGATTGATGGCGGAGTTCGACGCAACGTTGCCTACGTCTCCGGGGCTCTGTCTCTGTGGGGGAGGGCTAAGAAGCCAGGTGGCACATCAACAACCAGCCGAAATCTGCCAAGTGTCGGATGCTTACTCGTCCAGGTGCCTGCCACCTGTCACCGTACCTGCGCAGTCACTGCCCTGTCAGCGCTACCATGTCACCTGCTGACGTCATCCCGTGCCACATGTCACCCTTACAGTGGTGACACGTGTCACCCATAGATTTGTCCAGTTGTCTGCCTTACGCCACATCATCTGCCACGTGTCGTCTCCAGGGGTTGCCATGTCACCCGTACGACCTGTACAGTGATCATGCCACATGGCACTGTACGAACTGTACAGTCATCCCCCTCTCTTTTTTTCCCTGTTTGGGTTTTCGGACAGAACGCGATGTCTTTCGCATACGGAGCCCGCTTGACGAAGTAGATATATGGCTGAAATTAGGAAGACGAGACGGACGCAATGGCGCTGGTTTCGTCGGATTCGGGGCACTTTCATTTTTGAGCCTTTTTGGGCCCTGTCAGGCTTCTGGGTCATCGGTGATGTCCGTTGAAGAGGGGGAGGGGGCGTGATCCTTGCGGGTGCGATCATACTAGCGTTAATGCACCGGATCCCATCAGAACTCCGCAGTTAAGCGCGCTTGGGCAAGAGTAGTACTGGGATGGGTGACCTCCCGGGATGTCCTAGTGTTGCACCCGTCCCCCTTTTTGCACGGCTCCGCGATGGATCGAGTGCTTTCTAGCCCTCCCCCATGGCTCGGTGATGTCCATTGAACAGGGGGAGGGGGCCTAATCCTTGCGGGTGCGATCATACCAGCGTTAATGCACCGGATCCCATCAGAACTCCGCAGTTAAGCGCACTTGGGCTAGAGTAGTACTGGGATGGGTGACCTCTTGGGAAGTCCTAGTGTTGCACCCTACCCCCCTTTTGCATGGCTCCGCGATGGATCGGGCGCTTTTAAGCTCTCCCCCACGGCTCGATGATGTCCATTCAAGAGGGGGAGGGGGCCTAATCATTGAGGGTGGGATCATATCAGCGTTAATGCACCGGATCCCATCACAACTCCACAGTTAAGCGCGGTTGAGCCAGAGTAGTACTAGGATGGGTGACCTCCTGGGAAGTCCCGGTGTTGCACCATTCCCCCTTTTTGCACGGCTCCGTGGGGAGCTTCGCGATGGATCGAGTGCTTTTTAGCCCTCCCCCACGACCAGGTGATGTCCGTTGAAGAGGGGGAGGGGGCGTGATCCTTGCGGGTGCGATCATACCAGCGTTAATGCACCGGATCCCATCAGAACTCCGTAGTTAAGCGCGCTTGGGCTAGAGTAGTACTGGGATGGGTGACCTCCCAGGAAGACCTAGTGTTGCACCCTCCCCCCCTTTTTTTGCACGGCTCCGTGGGGGGAGGTAGCCGCGGCGAGCCTCGCGACTGCCCCGGAGGGTGCGTAACCGCACTGCGTGGGCGTCCGGGGGCTTCCACGCGACGTCAGAGGGGACAGATCGGTGGTCAACACCGCCGCCCGAGGCGGTGTCTACACCGCTCTACGCAGCGCCGTCGGCGGCCGCAGAACTTACTCCTTTTTGTCTGTCTTCTTCCTTCTTTTCTTTTCTTGTTTCCTCCCGCGTTTTTTTGCTTTTCTTTTTTTCTTCCGGGCGAGGGGCGTTGCTCTCGGGGCCCAAGTTGCGGAATCCGACGCCGACCCGAGAAGTGGCAGAGTCATCCTGCTCCGTGCGGCGCCGCCGAGGAGAGGAGAGAAAACGCTGGGTCGGTCCGTTTCGGATCGATCGCTCCTGGTGGCCGCCCTCCCCTCGCCCACGGCCCGGTGATGTCCGTTGAAGAGGGGGAGGGGGCGTGATCCTTGCGGGTGCAATCATACCAGCGTTAATGCATCGGATCGCATCAGAACTCCGCAGTTAAGCACGCTTGGGCTAGAGTAGTGCTGGTATGGGTGACCTCCCAGGAAGTCCTAGTGTTGCACCCTTCCTCCTTTTTGCACGTCTCCGCGATGGATCGAGTGCTTTTTAGCCCTCCCCCACAGCTCGATTGATCTGTCGGATCTTTTAATGGCTATGGTTGAGTTTTAATTTTGCATGTGTTGATTAACCATTTGAGAGACTTAATGAAAGAATGGGGAAAAGAGAGAAATTATGACAGCCATATACACATATGCAGATCTGAAATGAAGTAATAAATAGCGAACCATAACACGAGGATTGATGACGGAGTTCGGCGCAACGTTGCCTACGTCTCTAGGGCTCTGTCTCTGTGGGGGAGGGCTAAGAAGCCACGTGGCACATCAACAGCCAGCCGAAATCTGCCAAGTTTTGGATGCTTACTCGTCCACGTGCCTGCCACCTGTCACCGTACCTGCGCAGTCACTGCCCTGTCAGCGCTGCCACGTCACCTGCTGACGTCATCCCGTGCCACGTGTCACCCATAGATTGGTCTAGTTGTCTGTCGTATGCCACATCACCTGCCACGTGTCGTCTCCAGAGGTTGCCACGTCACCCGTACGGCCTGTACAGTCATCATGCCACGTGCCACTGTACGGACTGTACAGTCATCCCCCTCTCTTTTTTTCCCTGTTTGGGTTTTCGGACAAAACGCGATGTCTTTCGCATATGGAGCCCGCTTGACGAAGTAGATATATGGCCGGAATCAGAAAGACGTGACAGACGCAATGGCGCCGATTTTGTCGGATTCGGGGCACTTTCATTTTTGAGCCTTTTTGGGCCCTGTCAGGCTTCTAGGTGATCGGTGATGTCCGTTGAAGAGGGGGAGGGGGCGTGATTCTTGCGGGTGCGATCATATCAGCGTTAATGCACCGTATCCCATCAAAACTCCACAGTTAAGCGCGCTTGGGCTAGAGTAGTACTGGGATGGGTGACCTCCCGGGAAGTCCTAGTGTTGCACCCTTCCCCCTTTTTGCACGGCTCCACGATGGATCAAGTACTTTCTAGCCCTCCCCCATGGCTCGGTGATGTCCATTGAAGAGGGGGAGGGGGCCTGATCCTTGCGGGTGCAATCATACCAGCGTTAATGCACCGGATCCCATCAGAACTCCGCAGTTAAGCGTGCTTGGGATAGAGTAGTACTGGGATGGGTGACCTCCCAGGAAGTCCTAGTGTTGCACCCTACCCCCCTTTTGCATGGATTCGCGATGGATCGGGCGCTTTTAAGCCCTCCCCCACGGCTCGGTGATGTCCATTCAAGAGGGGGAGGGGGCCTGATCCTTGCGGGTCCGATAATACCAGCGTTAATGCACCGGATCCCATCAGAACTCCGCAGTTAAGCGCGCTTGGGCCAGAGTAGTACTGGGATGGGTGACCTCCCGGGAAGTCCTGGTGTTGCACCCTTCCCCCTTTTTGAACGGCTCCGTGGGGAGCTTCGCAATGGATCGAGTGCTTTTTAACCCTCCCCCACCGCCCGATGATGTCCGTTGAAGAGGGGGAGGGGGCGTGATCCTTGCGGGTGCGATCATACCAGCGTTAATGCACCGGATCCCATCAGAACTCCGCATTTAAGCGCGCTTGGGCTAGAGTAGTACTGGGATGAGTGACCTCCCGGGAAGTCCTAGTGTTGCACCCTCCCCCCCTTTTTTTGCACGGCTCCGTGGGGGGAGGTAGCCGCGACGAGCCTCGCGACTGCCCTGGAGGGTGCGGAACCGCACTGCGTGGGCGTCCGGGGGCTTCCACGCAGCGTCGGAGGGGACAGATCGGTGGTCAACACCGCCGCCCGAGGCGGTGTCTACACCTCTCTACGCAACGCCGTCGGCGGCCGCAGAACTTACGATTTTTGTCTGTCTTCTTCCTCCCGCGTTTTTTTGCTTTTCTTTTTTGCTTCCGGGCGAGGGGCATTGCTCCCGGGGCCCAAGTTGCGGAATCCGGCGCCGGCCCGAGAAGTGGCAGAGTCATCCCGCTCCGTGCGGCGCCGCCGAGGAGAGGAGAGCAAACGCTGGGTCGGTCCGTTTCGGATCGATCACTCCTGGTGGCCGCCCTCCCCTCCCCCACGACCCGGTGATGTCCGTTGAAGAGGGGGAGGGGGCGTGATCCTTGCGGGTGCGATCATACCAGCGTTAATGCACCGGATCCCATTAGAACTCTGCAGTTATGCGCGCTTGGGCTAGAGTAGTACTGGGATGGGTGACCTCCCGGGAAGTTCTAGTGTTGCACCCTTCCTCCTTTTTGCACGTCTCCGCGATCGATCGAGTGCTTTTTAGCCCTCCCCCACGGCTCGGTTGATCCGTCGGATCTTTTAATGACTATGGTTGAGTTTTAATTTTGCATGTGTTGATTAACCTTTTGAGAGACTTAATGAAAGAATGGGGAAAAGAGAAGAATTATGACAGCCATATACACATATGCAGATCTAAAATGAAGTAATAAACAACGAACCATAACATGAGGATTGATGACGGAGTTCGACGCAACGTTGCCTACGTCTCCGGGGCTCTGTCTCTGTGGGGGAGGGCTAAGAAGCCAGGTGGCACATCAACAGCCAGCCGAAATCTGCCAAGTGTCGGATGCTTACTCGTCCACGTGCCTGCCACCTGTCACCGTACCTGCGCAGTCACTGCCCTGTCAGCGCTACCACGTCACCTGCTGACATCATCCCGTGCCACGTGTCACCCATAGATTTGTCCAGTTGTCTGCCTTATGCCACATCACCTTCCACGTGTCGTCTCCAGGGGTTGCCACGTCACCCGTACGACCTGTACAGTCACCATGCCACGTGGCACTGTATGGACTGTACAATCATCCCCCTCTTTTTTTTTCCCTGATTGGGTTTTCGGACAGAACGCGATGTCTTTTGCATACGGAGCCCTCTTGACGAAGTAGATATATGGCCGGAATTAGGAAGACGAGATGGACGCAATGGCGTCGGTTTCGTCGGATTCGGGGCACTTTCATTTTATAGCCTTTTTGGGCTCTGTCAGGCTTCTGGGTCATCGGTGATGTCCGTTGAAGAGGGGGAGGGGGCGTGATCCTTGCGGGTGCGATCATACCAGCGTTAATGCACCGGATCCCATCAGAACTCCGCAGTTAAGCGTGCTTGGGTAAGAGTAGTACTGGGATGGGTGACCTCCCGGGAAGCCCTAGTGTTGCACCCTTCCCCCTTTTTGCATGGCTCCGCGATGGATCGAGTGCTTTCTATCCCTCCCCCATGGCTCGATGATGTTCATTGAAGAGGGGGAGGGGGCCTGATCCTTGCAGGTGTGATCATACCAGCGTTAATGCACTGGATCCCATCAGAACTCCCCAGTTAAGCACGCTTGGGCTAGAGTAGTACTGGGATGGGTGACCTCTCTGGAAGTCCTAGTGTTGCACCCTACGCCCCTTTTGCATGGCTCCGCGATGGATCGAGCGCTTTTAAGCCTTCCCCCATGGCTCGGTGATGTCCATTCAAGAGGGGGAGGGGGCCTGATCATTGCAAGTGCGATCATACCAGTGTTAATGCACCGGATCCCATCAGAACTCCGCAGTTAATCGCGCTTGGGCCAGAGTAGTACTGGGATGGGTGACCTCCTGGGAAGTCCTGGTGTTGCACCCTTCCCCCTTTTTGCACGACTCCGTGGGGAGCTTCGCGATGGATCGAGTCCTTTTTAGCCCTCCCCCACGACCCGATGATGTCCGTTGAAGAGGGGGAGGGGGCGTGATCCTTGCGGGTGCGATCATACCAGCGTAAATGCACCGGATCCCATCAGAACTCCGTAGTTAAGCGCGCTTGGGCTAGAGTAGTATTGGGATGGGTGACCTCCTGGGAAGTCCTAGTGTTGCATCCTCCCCCCCTTTTTTTGCACGGCTCCGTGGGGGGAGGTAGCCGCGACGAGCCTCGCGACTGCCCCGGAGGGTGCAGAACCGCACTGCGTGGGCGTCCAGGGGCTTCCACGCGGCGTCGGAGGGGACAGATCGGTGGTCAACACCGCCGCCCGAGGCGGTGTCTAAACTGCTCTACGCAGCGCCGTCGGCGGCCGCAGAACTTATGCTTTTTGTCCGTCTTCTTCCTTCTTTTCTTTTCTTGTTTCCTCCCGCGTTTTTTTGCTTTTCTTTTTTGCTTCCGGGCGAGGGGCGTTGCTCCCGGGGCCCAAGTTGCGGAATCCGGCGTCGGCCCGAGAAGTGGCAGAGTCATCCCGCTCCGGGCAGCGCCACCGAGGAGAGGAGAGCAAACGCTGGGTCGGTCCGTTTCGGATTGAGCGCTCCTGCTGGCCGCCCTCCCCTCCCCCATGGCCCGGTGATGTTCGTTGAAGAGGGGGAGGGGGCGTGATCCTTGTGGGTGTGATCATACCAGCGTTAATGCACTGGATCCCATCAGAACTCCACAGTTAAGCGCGCTTGGGCTAGAGTAGTACTGGGATGGGTGACCTCCCGGGAAGTCCTAGTATTGCACCCTTCCCCTTTTTTGCACGTTTCCTCGCGATGGATCGAGTGCTTTTATCCCTCCCCCATGGCTCGGTTGGTCCGTCGCATATTTTAATGACTATGGTTGAGTTTTAATTTTGCATGTGTTAATTAACCATTTGAGTGACTTAATGAAAGAATGAGGAAACGAGAGGAATTATGACAGCCATATACACATATGCAGATCTGAAATGAGGTAATAAACAACAAACCATAACACGAGGATTGATGACGGAGTTCGACACAACGTTGCCTACTTCACCGGGCCCGTGTCTCTGTGGGGGAGGGCTAAAAAGCCACGTGGCACATCAACAACCAGCCGAAATCTGCCAAGTGTCGGATGCTTACTCATCCACGTGCCTGCCACCTGTCACCGTACGTGCGCAATCACTGCCCTGTCAGCGTTGCCACGTCACCTGCTGACGCCATCCCATGCCACGTGTCACCCTTACAGTGGCGACACGTGTCACCCATAGATTGGTCCAGTCGTCTGTCGTACGCCACATCACCTGCCACGTGTCGTCTCCAGGGGTTGCCACATCACCCGTACGACCTGTACAGTCAGCATGCCACGTGGCACTGTACGGACTGTACAGTCATCCCCCTTTTTTTGCCTGTTTGGGTTTTCAGACAGAACGTGATATCTTTCGCATACGGAGCCCGTTTGATGAAGTAGATATATGGCCAGAATCAGGAAGACGAGACGGACGCAGTGGCATTGGTTTCGTCGGATTCAGAGCACTTTCATTTTTGAGCCTTTTTTAGCCCTGTCAGGCTTCTGGATCATCGACGATGTCCGTTAAAGAGGGGGAGGGGGCGCGATCCTTGCGGGTGCGATCATACCTTTGTTAATGCACCAGATCCCATCAGAACTCCACAGTTAACGCGCTTGAGCTAGAGTAGTACTGGGATGGGTGACCTCCCGGGAAGTCCTAGTGTTTCACCCTTCCCCCTTTTTGCATGGCTCCGCGATGGATTGAGTGCTTTCTAGCCCTCCCCCATGGCTCGGTGATTTCCTTTGAAGAGGGGGAGGGGGCCTGATCCTTGCGGGTACGATCATACCAGCGTTAATCCACCGGATCCCATCAGAACTCCGCAGTTAAGAGCGCTTGGGCTAGAGTAATACTGGGATGGGTGACCTCCCCGGAAGTCCTAGTGTTGCACCCTACCCCCCTTTTGCATGGCTCCGCGATGGATCGAGCGCTTTTAAGCCCTCCCCCACGGCTCGATGATGTCCATTCAAGAGGGGGAGTGGGCCTGATCCTTGCGGGTGCGATCATACCAGCGTTAATGCACCAAATCCCATCAGAACTCCGCAGTCAAGCGCGCTTGGGCCAGAGTAGTACTGGGATGGGTGACCTCCCGGAAAGTCCTAGTGTTGCACCCTTCTGCCTTTTTGCACGTCTCCTCGCGATGGATCGAGTGTTTTTTAGCCCTCCCCCACGGCTCGGTTGATCCGTCAGATCTTTTGATGACTATGGTTGAGTTTTAATTTTGCATGTGTTAATTAACCATTTGAGAGACTTAATGAAAGAATGAGGAAAATAGAGGAATTATGACAGCCATATACACATATGCAGATCTGAAATGAAGTAATAAACAACAAACCATAACACGAGGATTGATGACGGAGTTCGACACAACGTTGCCTACGTCTCCGGGCCTTTGTCTCTGTGGGGGAGGGCTAAAAATCCATGCGGCACATCAACAACCAGCCGAAATCTGCAAAGTGTCGGATGCTTACTCGTCCACGTGCTTACTCGTCCACGTGCTGCCACGTCACCTGCTGATGCCATCCCGTGCCACGTGTCACCCTTGCAGTGGTGACACATGTCACCCATAGACTGGTCCAGTCGTTTGTCGTACGCCACATCACCTGCCACGTGTCATCTGCAGGGGTTGCCACGTCACCCGTACGGCCTGTACAGTCATCATGCCACATGGCACTGTACGGACTGTACAGTCATCCCCCTTTTTTTTGCTTGTTTGGGTTTTCAGACAGAACGCGATATCTTTCGCATACGGAGCCCGTTTGATGAAGTAGATATATGTCCGGAATCAGGAAGACGAGACAGACGCAATGGCATTGGTTTCGTCGGATTCAGAGCAATTTCATTTTTGAGCCTTTTTTAGCCCTGTCAGGCTTCTAGATCATCGGTGATGTCCGTTGAAGAGGGGGAGGGGGCGTTATCCTTGCGGGTGCGATCATACCAACGTTAATGCACAGGATCCCATCAGAACTCCGCAGCTAAGCGCGCTTGGGCTAGAGTAGTACTGGGATGGGTGACCTCCCGGGAAGTCCTAGTGTTGCACCCTTCCCCCTTTTTGCACGGCTCCGCGATGGATCGAGTGCTTTCTAGCCCTCCCTCATGGCTCGGTGATTTCCGTTGAAGATGGGGAGGGGGCCTAATCCTTGTGGGTGCGATCATACCAGCGTTAATGCACCGGATCCCATCAGAACTCCGCAGTTAAGTGCGCTTGGGCTAGAGTAGTACTGGGATGGGTGACCTCCCGGGAAGTCCTAGTGTTGCACCCTACCCCTCTTTTGCATGGCTCCGCGATGGATCGGGCGCTTTTAAGCCCTCCCCCACGGCTCGGTGATGTCCATTCAAGAGGGGGAGGGGGCCTGATCCTTGCGGGTGCGATCATACCAGCATTAATGCACCGGATCCCATCAGAACTCCGCAGTTAAGCGCGTTTGGGCCAGAGTAGTAGTGGGATGGGTGACCTCCCGGGAAGTCCTGGTGTTACACCCTTCCCCCTTTTTGCACGGCTCCGTGGGAAGCTTCGCGATGGATTGAGTGCTTTTTAGCCCTCCCCCACGGCCCAGTGATGTCCGTTGAAGAGGGGGAGGGGGAGGGGGCGTGATCCAACACTGGCCCGAGAAATGGCAGAGTCATCCCGCTCTGTGCGGCGCCGCCGAGGAGAGGAGAGAAAACGCTGGGTCGGTCCGTTTCGGATCGAGCGCTCCTGGTGGCCGCCCTCCCCTCCCCCACAGCCCGGTGATGTCCGTTGAAGAGGGAGAGGGGGCGTGATCCTTGCGGGTGCGATCATACTAGTGTTAATGCACCAGATCCCATCAGAACTCCGCAGATAAGCGCGCTTGGGCTAGAGTAGTACTGGGATGGGTGACCTCCCGGGAAGTCCTAGTGTTGCACCCTTCACCCTTTTTGCACGTCTCCTCGCGATGGATCAAGTGCTTTTTAGCCCTCCCCCACGGCTCAGTTGATCCGTCGGATCTTTTGATGACTATGGTTGTGTTTGAATTTTGCATGTGTTAATTAACCATTTGAGAGACTTAATGAAAGAATGAGGAAAATAGAGGAATTATGACATCCATATACACATACGCAGATCTGAAATGAAGTAATAAACAACAAACCATAACACGAGGATTGATGACAGAGTTCGACACAACGTTGCCTACGTCTCCGAGCCTTTGTCTTTGTGGGGGAGAGCTAAAAAGCCACGTGGCACATCAACAACCAGCCGAAATCTGCCAAGTGTCGGATGCTTACTCGTCCACGTGCCTGCCACCTGTCACCGTACCTGCGCAGTCACTGCCCTGTCAGCGCTGCCATGTCACCTGCTGATGCCATCCCGTGCCATGTGTCACCCTTATAGTGGTGACACGTGTCACCCATAGATTGGTCCAGTCGTCTGTCGTACGCCACATCATCTGCCACGTGTCGTCTCCAGGGGTTGCCACGACACCCGTACGACCTGTACAGTTAGCGTGCCACGTGGCACTGTACGAACTGTACAGTCATCCCCCTTTTTTTTTGCCTCTTTGGGTTTTCAGATAGAACGCGATATCTTTCACATACGGAGCCTGCTTGACGAAGTAGATATATGGTCGGAATCAGGAAGACGAGACAGACACAATAGCGCTGGTTTCGTTGGATTCAGAGCACTTTCATTTTTGAGCCTTTTTGACCCCTGTCAGGCTTCTGGATCATCGGTGATGTCCATTGAAGAGGGGGAGGGGGTGCGATCATACCGGCGTGAATGCACCGGATCCCATAAGAACTCTGCAGTTAAGCGCGCTTGGGCTAGAGTAGTACTGGGATGGGTGACCTCCCGGGAAGTCCTAGTGTTGCACCCTTCCCCCTTTTTCCCTGGCTCCGCGATGGATCGAGTGCTTTCTAGCCCTCCCCCATGGCTCGGTGATGTCCATTGAAGAGGGGGAGGGGGCCTGATCCTTGCGGGTGCGATCATACCAGCGTTAATGCAGCGGATCCCATCAGAACTCCGCAGTTAAGCGCGCTTGGTCTAGAGTAGTACTGGGATGGGTGACCTCCCGGGAAGTCCTAGTGTTGCACCCTACCCCCCTTTTGCATGGCTCCGCGATGGATCGGGCGCTTTTAAGCCCTCCCCCACGGCTCGGTGATGTCCATTCAAGAGGGGGAGGGGGC
>ML809380.1:20015-41809 GCA_009831015.1 Picea engelmannii
ACGGCTCGGTGATGTCCATTCAAGAGGGGGAGGGGGCCTGATCCTTGCGGGTGCGATCATACCAGCGTTAATGCACCGGATCCCATCAGAACTCCGCAGTTAAGCGCGCTTGGGCCAGAGTAGTACTGGGATGGGTGACCTCCTGGGAAGTCCTGGTGTTGCACCCTTCCCCCTTTTTGCACGGCTCCATGGGGAGCTTCGCGATGAATCGAGTGCTTTTTAGCCCTCCCCCATGGCCCGGTGATGTCCGTTGAGGAGGGGGAGGGGGCGTGATCCTTGCGGGTGCGATCATACCAGCGTTAATGCACCGGATCCCATCAGAACTCCGCAGTTAAGCATGCTTGGGCTAGAGTAGTACTGGGATGGGTGACCTCCCGGGAAGTCCTAGTGTTGCACCCTACCCCCTTTTTTTGCACGGCTCCGTGGGGGGAGGTAGCCGCGACGAGCCTCGCGACTGCCCCGGATGGTGCGGAACCGGACTGCGTGGGCGTCTGGGGGCTTCCACGCGGCGTTGCTCCTGGGGCCCAAGTTGCGGAATCCGGCGCCGACCCGAGAAGTGGCAGAGTCATCCCGCTCCATGCGGCGCCGCCGAGAAGAGGAGAGCAAACGTTGGGTCGGTCCGTTTCGGATCGAGCGCTCCTGGTGGCCGCCGTTGCGAGGGGCGTTGCTCCCGGGGCCCAAGTTGCGGAATCCGGCGCCGGAAAATAGAGGAATTAATGAAAGAATGAGGAAAATAGAGGAATTATGACAACCATATACACATATGTAGATCTGAAATGAAGTAATAAACAACAAACCATAACACGAGGATTGATGACGGAGTTCGACACAACGTTGCCTACGTCTCCGAGCCCTTGTCTTTGTGGGAGAGGGCTAAAAAACCACGTGGCACATCAACAACCAGCCGAAATCTGCCAAGTGTCGGATGCTTACTCGTCCACGTGCCTGCTACATGTCACTGTACCTGCACAGTCACTGCCCTGTCAGCGTTGCCACGTCACCGGCTGACGCCATCCCGTGCCATGTGTCACCCTTACGGTGGTGACACGTGTCACCCATAGATTGGTCCAGTCATCTGCCGTATGCCACATCACCTACCACGTGTCGTCTCCAGGGGTTGCCACGTCACCCGTACAGCCTGTACAGTCAGCATGCCAAGTGGCACTGTACAGACTGTACAGTCATCCCCCTTTTTTTCGCCTATTTGGGTTTACGGACAGAATGCGATATCTTTCGCATACGGAGCCCGCTTGACGAAGTAGATATATGGTCGGAATCAGGAAGACGAGACAGACGCAATGGCATTGGTTTCGTCGGATTCGGAGCAATTTCATTTTTGAGCCTTTTTTAGCCCTGTCAGGCTTCTAGATCATCTGTGATGTCCGTTGAAGAGGGGGAGGGGGCGCGATTATACCAGCGTTAATGCACCGGATCCCATCAAAACTCCGCAGTTAAGCGCGCTTGGGCTAGAGTAGTACTGGGATGGGTGACCTCCCGGGAAGTTTAGTGTTGCACCCTTCCCCCTTTTTGCACGGCTCCGCGATGGATCGAGTGCTTTCTAGCCCTGCCCCATGGCTCGGTGATGTCCATTGAAGAGGGGGAGGGGGCCTGATCCTTGCGGGTGCGATCATACCAGCGTTAATGCACCGGATCCCATCAGAACTCCGCAGTTAAGCGCGCTTGGGCTAGAGTAGTACTGGGATGGGAGACCTCCTGGGAAGTCCTAGTGTTGCACCCTACCCCCCTTTTGCATGGCTCCGCGATGGATCGAGCGCTTTTGAGCCCTCCACCACGGCTCGGTGATGTCCATTCAAGAGTGGGAGGGGGCCTGATCCTTGCGGGTGCGATCATACCAGCGTTAATGCACCGGATCCCATCAGAGCTCCGCAGTTAAGCACGCTTGGGCCAGAGTAGTACTGGGATGGGTGACCTCCCGGGAAGTCCTGGTGTTGCACGCTTCCCCCTTTTTGCACAACTCCGTGGGGAGCTTCACGATGGATCGAGTGCTTTTTAGCCCTCCCCCACGGCCCGGTGATGTCCGTTAAAGAGGGGGAGGGGGTGTGATCCTTGCGGGTGTGATCATACCAGCGTTAATGTACCGAATCCCATCAGAACTCTGCAGTTAAGCGCGCTTGGGCTAGAGTTGTACTGGGATGGGTGACCTCCCGGGAAGTCCTAGTGTTGCACCCTCTCCCCTTTTTTTGCACGGCTCCGTGGGGGGAGGTAGCCGTGGCGAGCCCCGCCACTGCCTCGGATGGTGCGGAACCAGACTGCGTGGGCGTCCGGGGGCTTCCACGCGGCGTCGGAGGTGACAGATCGGTGGTCAACACCGCCGCCCGAGGGCGGGAAGAACCGAGGCGGTATCTACATCGCTCTACGCAGCGCCGTCGGTGCCCGCGAAACTTACGCCTTTTTGCCCGTCTTCTTCCTTCTTTTCTTTTCTTGTTTCCTCCCGCGTTTTTTTACTTTTCTTTTTTGCTTCCGGGCGAGGGGCGTTGCTCCAGGGGCCCAAGTTGCGGAATCCGGCGCCGGCCCGAGAAGTGGCAGAGTCATCCCGCTCCGTGCGACGCTGCCGAGAAGAGGAGAGCAAACGCTGGGTCGGTCCGTTTCGGATCGAGCGCTCCTGGTGGCCGCCCTCCCCTCCCCCATGATCCGGTGATGTCCATTGAAGAGGGGGAGGGGGCACGATCCTTGCGGGTGCGATCATACCAGCGTTAATGCACCGAATCCCATCAGAACTCCGCAGTTAAGCGCGCTTGGGTTATAGTAGTATTGGGATGGGTGACCTCCCGGGAAGTCCTAGTGTTGCACCCTTCCCCCTTTTTGCACGTCTCCTCGTGATGGATCGAGTGTTTTTTAGCCCTCCCCCACGGCTCGGTTGATCCGTCAGATCTTTTGATGACTATGGTTGAGTTTTAATTTTGCATGTGTTAATTAACCATTTGAGAGACTTAATGAAAGAATGAGGAAAAGAGAGGAATTATGACAGCCATATACACATATGCAGATCTGAAATGAAGTAATAAAGAGCAAACCATAACACGAGGATTGATGACGGAGTTCGGCACAACGTTGCCTACGTCTCCGGGCCTTTGTCTCTGTGGGGGAGGGCTAAAAATCCACGTGGCACATCAACAACCAGCCGAAATCTGCCAAGTATCGGATGCTTACTCGTCCATGTGCCTGCCACCTGTCACCGTACCTACGCAGTCACTGCCCTGTCAGTGCTGCCACGTCACCTGCTGATGCCATCCCGTGCCACGTGTCACCCTTACAGTGGTGACACGTGTCACCCATAGATTGGTCTAGTTGTCTATCGTATGCCACATCACCTGCCACATGTTGTCTCCAGGGGTTGCCACATCACCCGTACGGCCTGTATAGTCAGCATGCCACGTGGCACTGTACGGACTGTACAGTTATCCCCCTTTTTTTTGCCTATTTGGGTTTTCGGACAGAACGTGATCAGGTAGACGAGACAGAGGGAATGGCGCTGGTTTTGTCGGATTCATAGCACTTTCATTTTTTAGCCTTTTTGAGCCCTGTCAGGCTTCTGGATCATCGGTGATGTCCGTTGAAGAGGCAGAGGGGGTGTGATCCTTGCGGGTGCAATCATACCAACGTTAATGCACTGGATCCCATCAGAACTCCGCAGTTAAGCGCGCTTGGGCTAGAGTAGTACTGGGATCGGTGACCTCCCAGGAAGTCTTAGTGTTGCACCCTTCCCCATTTTTGCATGGCTCCGTGATGGATCGAGTGCTTTCTAGCCCTCCCCCATGGCTCGGTGATGTCCATTGAAGAGGGGGAGGGGGCCTGATCCTTGCGGGTGCGATCATACCAGCGTTAATGCACCAGATCCCATCAGAACTCCGCATTTAAGCGCGCTTGGGCTAGAGTAATACTGGGATGGGTGACCTCCCGGGAAGTCCTAGTGTTGCACCCTACCCCCCTTTTGCATGGCTCCGCGATGGATCGGGCTCTTTTAAGCCCTCCCCCACGGCTCGGTGATGTCCATTCAAGAGGGGGAGGGGGCCTGATCCTTGCGGGTGCGATCATACCAGCATTAATGCACCGGATCCCATCAGAACTCTGCAGTTAAGCTCGCTTGGGCCAGAGTAGTACTGGGATGGGTGACCTCCCGGGAAGTCCTGGTGTTACACCCTTCCCCCTTTTTGCACGGCTCCGTGGCGAGCTTCGCGATGGATCGAGTGCTTTTTAGCCCTCCCCCATGACCCGGTGATGTCCGTTGAAGAGGGGGGGGGGCGTGATCCTTGCGGGTGCGATCATACCAGTGTTAATGCACCGGATCCCATCAGAACTCCGCAGTTAAGCGCACTTGGGCTAGAGTAGTACTGGGATGGGTGACCTCCCGGGAAGTCCTAGTGTTGCACATTCACCCTTTTTTTTGCACGGCTCAATGGGGGGAGGTATCCTGCGTGGGTGTCTGGGGGCTTCCACGCGGCGTCGGAGGGGAAGGATCAGTGGTCAACACCGCCACCCAAGGGCGGGAGGAACTGAGGCAGTGTCTACACCGCTCTACGCAGCGCCGTCGGTGGCCGTGAAACTGCGGAGTTCTGATGGGATCCGGTTCATTAACGCTGGTATGATCGCACCCGCAAGGATTACGGCCCCTCCCCCTCTTCAACGGACATCACCGAGCCATGGGGGAGGGGAGGGAGGCCACCAGGGGCGCTCGATCCAACCCATCGTTTTCTCTCCTCTCCTCGGCGGCGCTGCATGGAGTGTGATGAATCTGCGACTTCTCGGGCAGGTGCCGGACTCCGCAACTTGGGCCACGAGAGCAACGCCCCTCTCCCGGAAGCAAAAAAGAAAAGCAACGCGGGAGGAAACAAGAAAAGAAAAGAAGGAAGAAGATGGACAAAAAGGCCTAAGTTCTGTGGCAACCAACAACGCCGCGTAGGGTGGTGTAGACACCGCCTCCGTGCGCCTGAGTTCCTCCCATCGTCGGGTGGTGTTGCCAACCGATTTGTCCCCTCCGACGACGCGTGGAAGCCCCCGGGTGCCCACGCAGTCCGGTTCCGCACCATCCGAAAGAATCGGGGCTGTCGCAAAGCTCTCCGCAGCTCCCGCCCCCCACAGAGTCGTGCAAAAAAGGGGGGAGGGTTTAACACCAGGACTTCCCGGGAGGTCACCCATCCCAGTACTACTCTAGCCCAAGCGTGCTTAACTGCGGAGTTCTGATGGGATTCTGTGCATTAACGCTGGTATGATCGCACCCGCAAGGATCACACCCTCTCCCCCTCTTCAACGGACATCAATGAGCCGTGGGGGAGGGGAGGGGAGGGCTAAAAAGCACTCGATCTATCTCGGAGCCATGCAAAAAGGGGGAAGGGTGCAACACTAGGACTTCCCGGGAGGTGACCCATCCCAGTGCTACTCTAGCCCAACCGTGCTTAATTGCGGAGTTCTGATGGGATCCGGTGCATTAACGTTGTTATGATCGTACCCACAAGGATCACGCTACCTCCCCCTCTTCAACAGACATCATCGAGTCATGAGGGAGGGCTAAAAGGCACTCGATCCATCGCGAAGCTCCCCATGGAGTCGTGAAAAAAGGGGGGGAAGGGTGCAACACTAGGACTTCACGGGAGGTCAACGATCCCAGTACTACTCTGGTCAAAGTGCGCTTAACTGCGAAGTTCGGATGGGATCCGGTCCATTAATGCTGGTATGATCGCACCCGCAAGGATCACACCCCCTCCACCTCTTCAACGGTCATCACCGAGCCGTGGGGGAGGGATAAAAGGCACTCGATCCATTGTGAAGCTCCCCACAGAGCCGTGCAAAAAGGGGGAGGATGGGTGCAACACTAGGACTTCTCGGGAGGTCACCCATCCCAGTACTACTCTAGCCCAAGCGCGCTTAACTGCGGAGTTCTGATGGGATCCTGTGCATTAACGCTGGTATGATTGCACCTGCAAGGATCACACCCCCTACCCCTCCACAATGGACACCACCGAGCCGTGGGGGAGGGGAGGGCTAAAAATCTCTCGATCCATCGCGGAGCCGTGCAAAAAGGGGGAAGGGTGCAACACTAGGACTTCCCGGAAGGTCACCCATCTCAGTACTACTCTAGCCCAAGCACGCTTAACTACAGAGTTCTGATGGGATCCGGTGCATTAACGTTGGTAATATCACACCCTCTCCCTCTTCAACGAACATCACCGAACCGAGGGGGAGGGGAGGGCAGCCACCAGGGGCGCTCGATCCGATCCAACGTTTGCTCTCCTCTCCTCCGCAGCGCCGCACGGAGCGGGATGAATCTGCGACTTCTCGGGCTGGTGTCGGACTCCACAGCTTGGGCCCCGGGAGCAACACCCCTCGGGCGGTGATGGAAACCGATCTGTCCCCTTCTGCACCGCGTGGAAGCCCCCTGATGCCCACGCAATCCGATTCCACAGCATCTGGGAGAATCGAGGCAGTCGCGAAGCTCGCCGCGGCTCCCTCCCCCCATGGAGCCGTGCAAAAAAGGGGGGAGGGTGCAACACTAGGAATTCCCGAGAGGTCACCCATACCAGTACTAATCTAGCCCAAGCGCACTTAACTGCGGAATTCTGATGGGATCCGGTGCATTAACGCTGGTATGATCGCACCCGCAAGGATCACTCCTCCTCCCCCTCTTAATCAGATATCACCGAGTAGTGGGGGAGGGGAGGGGAGGGCTAAAAAGCACTCGATCCATCGTGGAGTCGTGGAAGGGTGCAACACTAGGACTTCCTGGGAGGTCACCCGTCCCAGTACTACTCTGGCCCAAGTGCACTTAATTGCGGAGTTCTGATGGGATTTGGATCATTAAAGCTGGTATGATCACACCTGCAAGGATCACGCCCCCTCCCCCTCTTCAATGGACATCACTGAGCCGTGGGGGAGGGATAAAAGACACTTGATCCATCGCGAATCTCCCCACGGAGCCGTGCAAAAAGGGGGAGGAAGGGTGTAACACTAGGACTTCCCTGGAGGTCACCCATCCCAATACTACTCTAGCCCAAGCGCGCTTAACTGCGGAGTTCTGATGGGATCCTATGCATTAACATTGGTATGATCGCACCCACAAGGATCACGCCCCCTCCAACTCTTCAACGGACATCACCGAGTCGTGGGAGAGGGGAGGGGAGAGCTAAAAAGCACTCGATCCATCGCGGAGCCATGCAGAAAGGGGGAAGGGTGCAACACTAGGACTTCCCGGGAGGTTACCCGTCCCGGTACTACTCTTGCCCAAGCGCGCTTAACTGTGGAGTTCTGATGGGATCTGGTGCGTTAACGCTGGTATGATCGCACCCACAAGGATCACACCCCCTCCCCCTCTTCAATGGACATCATCGAGCCGTGGGGGAGGGATAAAAGGCACTCGATCCATCGCGAAGCTCCCCACGAAGCCGTGCAAAAAGTGGGAGGAAGGGTGCAACACAAGGACTTCCTGGGAGGTCACCCGTCCCAGTACTACTCTAGCCAAAGCACGCTTAACTGCGGAGTTCTGATGGGATATGGTGCATTAACGCTGGTATGATCGCACCGGCAAGGATCACGCACCCTCCCCCTCATTAACGGACATCACCAAGCCGTGGGGGAGTGGAGGGCGGCCACCAGGGGCACTCGATCCGACCTAGCGTTTTCTCTCCTCTCCTCAGCAGCGCCGCACGGAGCGGGATGAATCTACGACTTCTCAGGCCGGTGTCAGACTCCGCAGCTTGGGCCCTGTGAGCAACGCCCCTCGCCCCGGATGCCCACGCAGTCCGGTTCTGCACCATTCGGGAGAATCGGGGCAGTCGCGAAGCTCGTCGCGGCTCCCTCCCCCCACAGAGCCGTGCAAAAAAGGGGGGAGGGTGCAACACTAGGACTTCCCGGGAGATCACCCATCCCAGTACTACTCTATCCCAAGCGTGCTTAACTGCAAAGTTCTGATGGGATACTTTGCATTAACGTTGGTATGATCGCACCCGTAAGGATCACGCCCCCTCCCCCTCTTCAACGGATATCACTGAGCCGTGGGGGAGGGGAGGGGAGGGCTAAAAATCACTTGATCCATTGCGGAGCCGTGCAAAAAGGGGGAAGGGTGCAACACTAGGAATTCTCTAAAGGTCACCCATCCAAGTATTACTCTGGCCCAAGCACGCTTAACTGCGGAGTTCTGATGGGATCCGGCGCATTAATGCTGGTATGATCACACCCGCAAGGATCACGCCCCCTCCCCCTCTTCAACAGACATCAGCGAGCCGTGGGGGAGGGCTAAAAGGCACTCGATCCATCGCGAAGCTCCCCACGAAGCCGTGAAAAAAGTGGGAGGAAGGTTGCAACAATAGGACTTCTTAGGAGGTCACCCATCCCAGTACTACTCTAGCCCAAGCACCCTTAACTGCAGAGTTTTGATGGGATCCCGTGAATTAACGCTGATATGATCACACCCGCAAGGATCACGCCCCCTCCCCCTCCTCAATGGACATCACAAAGCTGTGGGGGAGGGGAGGGCTAAAAATCACTCAATCCATCGCGGAGCCATGCAAAAAGGGCGAAGGGTGCAACACTAGGACTTCCCAGAAGGTCACCCATCCCAGTACTACTTTAGCCCGAGCACGCTTAACTGCAGAGTTCTAATGGGATCTGGTGCATTAACGCTGGTATGATCGCACCCACAAGGACCACGCCCCCTCCCCCTCTTCAACGGACATCACCGAGCCATGGGGGAGGGGAGGACGGCCACCAGGGGCGCTCGATCCGACCCAACGTTTGCTCTCCTCTCCTAGGTGGCGCTGCATAGAGCGGGATGAATCTGCGACTTCTCGGGCAGGTGTCGGACTCCGCAACTTGGGCCTTGGGAGCAACGCCCCTCGCCGGGAAGCAAAAAAGAAAAGAAACGCGGGAGGAAACAAGAAAAGAAAAGAAGGAAGAATATGGATAAAAGGGCGTAAGTTCTGCGGCCACTGACAGCGCCGCGAAGGGCGGTGTAGACACTTCCTCGGTGCGCCGGAGTTCCTCCCGCCATTGGACGGTGATGACAACCGATCTGTCCCCTCCGTTGCCGCGTGGAAGCCCCTGGATGCCCACACAGTCCGGTTCCGCACCATTCGGGAGAATCGGGGCAGTCGCGAAGCTCGTCGCGGCTCGTTCTCCCCACGGAGCCGTGCAAAAAAGGGTGGAGGGTGCAACACTAGGACATCCCGGGAGGTCACCCATCCTAGTACTAGTCTAGCCCAAGCGCGCTTAACTGCGGAGTATTGATGGGATCCGGTGCATTAAGGCTGGTATGATCGCACCCGCAAGGATCACTCCCCTTCCCCCTCTTAACCCGACATCACCGAGCCATGGGGGAGGGGAGGGGAGGGGAGGGCGAAAAAGCACTCGATCCATCGTGGAGCCGTGAAAAAAGGGGGAAGTGTGCAACACTAGGACTTCCCGGGAGGTCACCCGTCCCAGTACTACTCTGGCCCAAGCGCGCTTAACTGCGGAGTTATGATGGGATTTGATGGATTAACGCTGGTATGATCGCACCCGCAAGGATCATGCCCCCTCCCCCTCTTCAATGGACATCACCGAGTCGTGGGGGAGGGCTAAAAGACACTCGATCCATAACAAAGCTCCCCACGAAGCCGTGCAAAATGGGGGAGGAAGGGTGCAACACTAGGACTTCCCGGGAGGTCACCCATCCTGGTACTACTTTAGCCCAAGCGCGCTTAACTGCGTAGTTCTGATGGGATCCGGTGCATTAATGCTGGTATGATCACACCCGCAAGGATCATGCCCCCTCACCCTCTTCAACGGACATCACTGAGCCATGGGGGAGGGGAGGGCGGCCACCAGCGACGCTCGATCCGACCCAACGTTTGCTCTCCTCTCCTCGGCGGCGCCGCACAGAGTGGGATGAATCTGCGACTTCTCGGGCCGGTGTCGGACTCCGCAGCTTGGGCTAAAAAGCACTCGATCCATCATGGAGCTGTGCAAAAAGGGGGAAGGGTGTAACACTAGGACTTCTCGGGAGGTCACCCATCCCAATACTACTCTGGCCCAAGCGCGTTTAAATGTGGAGTTTTGATGGGATCCGGTGCATTAACGCCGGTATGATCGTACCCGCAAGGATCACACACCCTCCCCCTCTTCAACGAACATCATCGACCCGTGGGGGAGGGGAGGGGAGGGCTAAAAAGCAGTCGATCCATTGCGGAGCCATGCAAAAAGGGGGAAGGGTGCAACACTAGGACTTCTCGAGAGGTCAACCATCCCAGTACTACTCTGTCCCAAGCACGCTTAACTGCAGAGTTCTGATGGGATCCAACGCATTAATGCTGGTATGATCGCACCCGCAAGGATCACGCCCCCTCCCCCTCTTCAATGGACATCACTAAGCCGTGGGGGAGGGATAAAAGGCACTCGATCCATCGCAAAGCTCCCCACTGAGCCGTGCAAAAAGGGGGAGGAAGGGTGCAACACTAGGACTTCTCGGTAGGTCACCCATTCCAGTACTACTCTAGCCTAAGCGCGCTTAACTACAGAGTTCTGATGGGATCCTGTGCATTAACACTGGTATGATTGCACCTGCAAGGATCATGCGCCTTCCCCCTCCTCAATGTACATCACCGAGCCGTGG
Organism: Picea engelmannii; assembly: GCA_009831015.1. Classification (NCBI taxonomy): domain Eukaryota; kingdom Viridiplantae; phylum Streptophyta; class Pinopsida; order Pinales; family Pinaceae; genus Picea; species Picea engelmannii. Next base: position 30,616 of record ML809380.1, read on the forward strand.
GGGAGGGGAGGGCTAAAAAACACTCAATCCATCGCGGAGCCGTGCAAAAAGGGGGAAGGGTGCAACAGTAGGACTTCCCGGGAGGTCACCCATCCCATTACTACTCTGGCCCAAGTGCACTTAACTGCCGAGTTCTGATGGGAATCGGTGCATTAACACTGGTATGATCGCACCAACAAGGATCATGCCCCCTCCGCCTATTCAACGGACATCACCAAGTCGTGGGGGAGGGGAGGGCGACCACCAGGGGCGCTCGATCCGACCCAGCGTTTGCTCTCCTTTTCTAGGCAGCGCCGCACGGAGCGGGATGAATCTGCGACTTCATGGGCCGGTGCCGGACTCCACAACTTGGGCCCCGGGAGCAACGCCCCTCGCTCAGAGTTGCCAACCGATCTGTCCCCTCCAGCGCCGTGTGGAAGCTCTGTATGCCCACGTAGTCCAGTTCCGCACCATCCGGTAGAATCGGGGCAGTCGAGAAGCTCGCCGCGGCTCCCTCCCCCCACAGAGCCGTGCAGAAAAGGGGGGAGGGTGCAACACTAGGACTTCCTAGGAGGTCACCCATCGCAATACTACTCTAGCCCAAGCGTGCTTAACTACAGAGCTCTGATGGGATCCGGTTCATGAATGCTGGTATGATCGCACCCGCAAGGATCACGCCCCCTCGCCCTCTTCAACGGACATCACCGAGCCATGGGGGAGGGGAGGGGAGGGCTAAAAAGAACTCGATCCATCACGGAGCTGTGCAAAAAGGGGGAAGGGTGCAACACTAAGACTTCCCAGGAGGTCACCCATCCTAGTACTACTCTGGCCCAAGAACGCTTAACTGCAGAGTTCTGATGGGATCCGGCGCATTAACGCTAGTATGATTGCACCCGCAAGGATCACACCCCCTCCCCCTCTTCAACGGACATCACCGAGCCATGGGGGAGGGCTAAAAGGCACTCGATCCATTGCGAAGCTCCCCACAGAGCCCTGCAAAAAGGGGGAGGAAGGGTGCAACACTAGGACTTCCCGAGGAGTCAGCGCGCATAACTACGGAGTTCTGATGGGATCCGGTGCATTTACGCTGGTATGATCGCACCCGCTAGGATCACGCCCCCTCCCCCTCCTCAACAGACATCATCGAGCCGTGGGGGAGGGGAGGGCGGCCACCAGGGGTGCTCGATCCGACCCAGCGTTTTCTCTCCTCTCCTCGACGGCGCCGCACGGAGCAGGATGAATCTACAACTTCTCGAGCCGATGCTGGACTCCGCATCTTGGGCCCCGTGAGCAATGCCCCTCGCCCAGAGTTGCCAACCGATCTGTCCCCTATGGCACCGCGTGGAAGCCCCTGGATGCCCACGCAGTTTGGTTCCGCACCATCCAGGAGAATCAAGGCAGTTGCGAAGCTCGCCGCTGCTCCCTCCTCCCACGGAGCCGTGCAAAAAAGGGGGGAGGGTGCAACACTAGGACTTCCCGAGAGGTCACCCATCATAGTACTACTCTACCTCAAGTGCGCTTAACTGCGGAGTTTTGATGGGCTCTGGTGCATTAATGCTAGTATGATCGCACCCGCAAGGATCACGCCCCCTCCCCCTCTTCAATCGACATCACCAAGACGTGGGGGAGGGGAGGGGACGGCTAGAAAGAACTCGATCCATCGCGGAGCCGTGCAAAAAGGGGGAAGGGTGCAACACTAGGACTTCTCGGGAGGTCACACATCCTAGTACTACTCTAGCCCAAGCACGCTTAACTGCAGAGTTCTGATGGGATCCGGTGCATTAACGCTGGTATGATCACCTACCCGAGAAGTTGTAGATTCATCCTGCTCCGTGCGGCGCCGCCGAGGAGAGGAGACAAACGCTGGTATGATCGCACCCGCAAGGATCACGCCCCCTCCCCCTCTTCAACAGACATCATCGAGCCATGGGGGAGGGGAGGGTGGCCACCAGGGATGCTTGATCTGACCCACCGTTTGTCTCCTCTCCTCGGCGGCGCCGCACGGAGCAGGATGAATCTACAACTTCTCGGGTAGGTGATCATACCAGCGTTAATGCACCGGATCCCATCAGAACTCTGCAGTTAAGCGTGCTTGGGCTAGAGTAGTACTAGGATGTGTGACCTCCCGAGAAGTTGTAGATTCATCCTGCTCCGTGCGGCGCCGCCGAGGAGAGGAGACAAACGGTGGGTCAGATCAAGCATCCCTGGTGGCCACCCTCCCCTCCCCCATGGCTCGATGATGTCTGTTGAAGAGGGGGAGGGGGCGTGATCCTTGCGGGTGCGATCATACCAGCGTTAATGCACCAGATCCCATCAGAACTACGCAGTTAAACGCGCTTGGGCTGAAGTAGTACTGGAATGGGTGATCTCCCGGGAAGTCCTAGTGTTGCACCCTTCCCCCTTTTTGCCTGGCTCCGCGATGGATCGAGTGCTTTTTAGCCCTCCCCTCCCCCACGGCTCGGTGATGTCCATTGAGGAGGGGGAGGGGGCGTGATCCTTGCGGGCTTGGGCTAGAGTAGTACTAGGATGGGTGAGCTCCCTGGAAGTCCCAGTGTTGCACCGTTCCTCCCACTTTTTGCATGGCTCCGTGGGGAGCTTCGCGATGGATCGAGTGCCTTTTAGCCCCCCCCCACGGATCAGTGATGTTCGTTGAAGAGTGGGAGGGGGCGTGATACTTGTGGGTGCGATCATACCAGCGCTAATGCGCCAGATCCCATCAGAACTCCGCAGTTAAGCGCGCTTGGGCCAGAGTAGTACTTGGATGGGTGACCTCTCAGGAAGTCCTAGTGTTGCACCCTTCCCCCTTTTTGCACGACTCCATGATGGATCGAGTGCTTTTTAGCCCTCCCCTCCCCTCCCCCATGGCTCGGTGATGTCCGTTGAAGAGGGGGAGGGGGCGTGATCCTTGCGGGTGCGATCATACCAGCGTTAATGGACCGGATCCCATCAGAACTCCACAGTTAAGCACGCTTGGGCTAGAGTAGTACTAGGATGGGTGACCTCCCAGGAAGTCCTAGTGTTGCACCCTCCCTCCTTTTTTGCACGGCTTCGTGGGGGGAGGGAGCCGCAGAACTCCGCAGTTAAGCGTGCTTGGGCTAGAGTAGTATTGGGATGGGTGACCTCATGGGAAGTCGCAATGTTGCACCCTTCCTCCTCCTTTTTGCACAGCTCTGTGGGGAGCTTCGCGATGGATCGAGTTCCTTTTAGCCGTCCCCCACGGCTCGGTGATGTCCATTGAAGAGGGGGAGGGAGCGTGATCCTTGTGGGTGCGATCATACCAGCGTTAATGCACCATATCCCATCAGAACTCCGCAGTTAAGTGCACTTGGGCCAGAGTAGTACGGGGATGGGTGACCTCCCGGGAAGTCCTAGTGTTGCACCCTTCCCCCTTTTTGCACGGCTCTGCGATGGATCAAGTGCTTTTTATACCTCCCCTCCCCTCCCCCACGGCTCGGTGATGTCTGGTTAAGAGGGGGAGGGGGAGTGATCCTTGCGGGTGCGATCATACCAGCGTTAATGCACCAGATCCCATCAGAACTCCGTAGTTAAGCGTGATTGGGCTAGAGTAGTATTGGGATGGGTGACCTTTCGGGAAGCCTTAGTGTTGCACCCACCCCCCTTTTTAGCACGACACTGTTGGGGGAGGGAGCCGCGACGAGCTTTGCGACTGCCCCGATTCTCCCGGATTGTGTGAAAACAGACTGCGTGGGCATTCAGGGGCTTCCACGCGGTGCGGAAGGGGACAGATTGGTTGTCATCACCGCCCGAGGGCGAGGTGCGTTGCTCCCGAGGCCCAAGCTGTGGAGTCTGGCACCAGCCTGGGAAGTCGCAGATTCATCCCGCTCTGTGCGGCGCCACCGAGGAGAGGAGAGAAAACGCTAGGTCGGATCGAGCGCCCCTGGTGGCCTCCCTCCCCTCCCCCTCGGCTCGGTGATGTCCGTTGAAGAGGGGGAGGGTGCATGATCCTTGCGGGTGAGATCTTACCAGCGTTAATGCACCGGATCCCATAAGAACTCCGTAGTTAAGCATGCTTGGGCTAGAGTAGTACTGGGATGGGTGACCTCCCGGGAAGTCCTAGTGTTGCACCCTTCCCCCTTTTTCCACGGCTCTGCGATGGATTGAGTGCTTTTTATCCCTCCCCTCCCCCACGACTCAGTGGTGTCCATTGAGGAGGGGTAGGGGGCGTGATCCTTGCAGGTGCAATCATACCAGCGTTGATGCACATGATCCCATCAGAACTCCGTAGTTAAACGCGCTTGGGCTAGAGTATTACTGGGATGGGTGACCTCCTGAGAAGTCCTAGTGTTGCACCCTTCCTCCCCCTTTTTGCACGGCTCCGTGGGGAGCTTCACAATGGATTGGGTGCCTTTTATCCCTCCCCCGTGGCTCGGTGATGTCCGTTGAAGAGGGGGAGGGGGTGTGATCCTTGCGAGTGCGATCATACCAACGTTAATGCACCGGATCCCATCCGAACTCCTCAGTTTAGCGCGCTTGGACCAGAGTAGTACTGGGATTGGTGACCTCCCGTGAAGTCCTAGTGTTGCACCCTTCCCCCCCTTTTTTTATGCCTCCGTGGGGAGCTTCGCGATGGATCGAGTGCCTTTTAGCCCTCCCTCTCAGCTCGATAATGTATGTTGAAGAGGGGGAGGTAGCATGATCCTTGTGGGTGCGATCATACCAACGTTAATGCACCAGATCCCATCAGAACTCCGCAATTGAGCGCGCTTGGGATAGAGTAGTACTGGGATGGGTCACTTTCCGGGAAGTCCTAGTGTTGCACTTTTCCCCCTTTTTGCACGGCTCCGCGATAAATCGAGTGCTTTTTAGCCCTCCCCTCCCCTCCCCCATGGCTCGGTGATGTCCGTTGAAGAGGTGGAGGGGGCGTGATCCATGCGGGTGCGATCATACCAGTGTTAATGCAATGAATCCCATCAGAACTCCGCAATTAAGCATGCTTGGGCTAGATTAGTATTGGGATGGGTGACCTATTGAGAACTCCTAGTGTTGCACCCTCCCCCCTTTTTTGCACGGCTCCGTGGGGGTTGGGAGTCGCGGCGAGCTTCACCACTGCTTCGATTCTCCCAGATGGTGCGGAACAGAACTGAGTGGGCATCCGGGGGCTTCCACGCGACGCTGGAGGGGACAGATCAGTTGGAAACACCGCCCAAGGTCGGGAGGAACTCTGGCGCATCGAGGCGGTGTCTACACCGCCCTACGCGGTGTTGTCGGTGGCCGCAGAACTTACGCCTTTTTGTCGATCTTCCTTATTTTCTTTTCTTGTTTGCTCCCGCGTTGCTTTTCTTTTTTGCTTCCGGGCGAGGGGCGTTGCTCCCGAGGCCCAAGATGCGGAGTCCGACACCGGCCCAAGAAGTCACACATTCATCCTGCTCCATGCGGCACCGCAGAGGAGAGGAGACCAAACGCTGGGTCGGATCGAGCGCCTCTGGTGGCCGCCCTCCCCTCCCCCACGGCTCGGTGATGTACGTTGAAGAGGGGGAGGGGGCGTGATCATTGTGGGTGCGATCATACCAGCGTTAATGCACCGTATCCCATCATAACTCCGCAGTTAAGCGCACTTGGGCTAGAGTAGTACTGGGATGGGTGACCTCCCGGGAAGTCCTAGTGTTGCACCCTTCCCCCTTTTTGCATGGCTCCACGATGGATCGAATGCTTTTTAGCCCTCCCCTCCCCCATGGCTCGGTGATGTCCATTGAGGAGGGGGAGGGGGCGTAATCCTTGCGGGGGCGATCATACTAGCGTTAATGCACTGGATCCCATCAGAACTCCGCAGTTAATCGCGCTTGGGCTAGAGTAGTAATTGGATGGGTCACCCCTCGAGAAGTCCTAGTGTTGCACCCTTCCTCCCCCTTTTTGCACAGCTTCGTGGGGAGCTTCGTGATGGATCGAGTGCCTTTTATCCCTCCCCCACGGCTCGGTGATGTCCGTTGAAGAGGGGGAGGGGACGTGATCCTTGCGGGTGTGATCATTAGCGTTAATGCGTCGGATCCCATCAGAACTCCGCAATTAAGCACGCTTGGGCCAAAGTAGTACTGGGATGGGTGACCTCCCGGGAAGTCCTAGTGTTACACCCTTCCCCCTTTTTCCACGGCTCTGCGATGGATCGAGTGCTTTTTAGCCCTCCCCTCCCCTCCCCCACGGCTTGGTGATGTCCATTGAAGAGGGGGAGAGGGCATGATCCTTGCGGGTGCGATCATACCAGCGTTAATGCACCAGATCCCTTCAGAACTCTGTAGTTAAGCACGCTTGGGCTAGAGTAGTACTGGGATGGGTGACCTCCTGGGAAGTCCTAGTGTTGCACCCTTCTCCCTTTTTGCACTGCTCTGCAATGGATCGAGTGCTTTTTAGCTGTCCCCTCCCCTCCCCCACGACTCGATGATGTCCGTTGAAGAGGGGGAGGGGGCGTGATCCTTCCGGGTGCGATCATACCAACGTTAATGCATCGGATCCCATCAGAACTTCGCAGTTAAGCATGCTTGGGCTAGAGTAGTACTAGGATGGGTGACCTCCCGGGAAGCCCTAGTGTTGCGCCCTCCCCCCTTTTTTTCAAGGCTCCGTGGGGGGAGGGAGCCGCGGTGAGCTTCGCGACTGCCCCGATTCTCCTGGATGGTGCAGAATCGGACTGCATGGGCATCCAGGGGCTTCCATGCGGCGTCAGAGGGGACAAATCGGTTATCAACACCGCCCGAGGGCAGGAGGAACTCCGACGCACTGAGGCGGTGTCTACACCGCCCTACGCGGCATTGTCGGTTGCCGCAGAACTTACGCCTTTTTGTCCATCTTCTTCCTTCTTTTCTTTTCCTGTTTCCTCCTGGGTTGCTTTTCTTTTTTGCTTCCGGGTGAGGGGCGTTGCTCCAGAGGCCCAAGCTGCGGAGTCCAGCATCGGCCCGAGAAGTCGCAGATTCATCCCGCTCCGTGCGGCGCCTCTGAGGAGAGGAGGGAAAACGTTGGGTCGGATCGAGCGACCCCGATGGCCACCCTCCCCTCCCCCACGGCTCGGTGATGTCTGTTGAAGAGGGGGAAGGGGCATGATCCTTGCAGGTGCGATCATACCAGCGTTAATGCACCAGATCCCATCAGAACTCCGTAGTTAAGCAGGCTTGGGCTAGAGTAGTACTGGGATGGGTGACCTCCCAGGAAGTCCTAGTGTTGCACCCTTCCCCCTTTTTACACGGCTCCGCGATGGATCGAGTGTTTTTTAGCCCTACCCTCCCCCACGGCTCGGTGATGTCCATTGAGGAGGGGGAGGGGGCGTGATCCTTGCGCGTGCGATCATACTAGCGTTAATGCACCGGATCCCATCTAAACTCTGCAGTTAAGCGTGCTTGGGCTAGAGTAGTACTGGGATGGGTGACCTCCAAGGAAGTCCTAGTGTTGCACCCTTCCTCCCACTTTTTGCACGGCTCCGTGGGGAGCCTCGCGATGGATCGAGTGCCTTTTATCCCTCCCCCACGGCTCGGTGATGTCCGTTGAAGAGGGGGAAGGGACGTGATCCTTGCGGGTGTGATCATTAGCGTTAATGCGTCGGATCCCATCAAAACTCCGCAGTTAAGCGCGCTTGGGCTAGAGTAGTACTGGGATGGGTGACCTCCCGAGAAGTCCTAGTGTTACACCCTTCCCCTTTTTTCCACGGCTCTATGATGGATCGAGTGCTTTTTAGCCCTCCCCTCCGCTCCCCCACAGCTCGGTGATGTCCGTTGAAGAGGGGGAGAGGGCGTGATCCTTGCGGGTGCGATCTTACCAGCGTTAATGCACCGGATCCCTTCAGATCTCTGTAGTTAAGCACGCTTGGGCTAGAGTAGTACTGGGATGGGTGACCTCCCAGGAAGTCCTAGTGTTGCACCCTCCCCTCTTTTTTCCACGGCTTCGTGGGGGGAGGGAGCTGCGGCGAGCTTCACGACTTCCCCGATTCTCTTGGATGATGGGGAACCGGACTGCGTGGGCATCCGGAGGCTTCCACGCGGTGGCGGAGGGGACAAATCGGTTCGCAATACCGCCCGAGGGCGGGAGGAACTCCGATGCACCAAGGCGATGTCTACACCGCCCTAAGCGACGTTGTCGGTTGCCGCGGAACATGCGCCTTTTTGTCCGTCTTCTTCCATCTTTTCTTTTCTTGTTTCCTCCCGCGTTGTTTTTCTTTTTTGCTTTCGGGCGAGGGGCGAAGCTCCCGGGGCCCTAGTTGCGGAGTCCTGCACCTGCCCGAGAAGTCGCAGATTCATCCCACTCCATGCGGCGTCGCCGAGGAGAGGAGAGCAAACGCTGGGTCGGATCGAGCACCCCTGGTGGCCGCCCTCCCCTCCCCCACGGCTCGGTGATGTCTGTTGAAGAGGGGGAGGGGGCGTGATCCTTGCGGGTGTGATCATACAAGCGTTAATGCACCGAATCCCATAAGAACTCCGTAGTTAAGCGCGCTTGGGCTAGAGTAGTACTGGGATGGGTGACCTTTCGGGAAGTTGTACTGTTGCACCCTTCCCCCTTTTTGCATGGCTCCGCGACGGATTTAGTGCTTTTTAGCCCTCCCCTCCCCCACAGCTCGGTGATGTCCATTGAGGAGGGGGAGGGGGTGTGATCCTTGTGGGTGCGATCATACCAGCGTTAATGAACCGGATCCCATCAAAACTCTGCAGTTAAGCCTGCTTTGGCTAGAGTTGTACTGGGATGGGTGACCTCCCGGGAAGTCCTAGTGTTGCAACCTTCCTCCCACTTTTTGTACGGCTCCTTGGGGAGCTTCGCAATGGATCGAGTGCCTTTTAGCCCTCCCCCATTACTCGATGATGCCAGTTGAAGAGGGGGAGGGGGCATGATCCTTGCAGGTGCGATCATACCAGCATTAATGCGGCGGATCCCATTAGAACTCCGCAGTTGAGCGCGCTTGGGCCAAAGTAGTACTGGGATGGGTGACCTCCTGGGAAGTCCTAGTGTTGCACCCTTCTCCCTTTTTGCACTGCTCTACGATGGATCGAGTGCTTTTTAGTTGTCCCCTCCCCTCCCCCACGACTCGATGATGTCCGTTGAAGAGTGGGAGGGGGCGTGATCCTTCCGGGTGCGATCATACCAACGTTAATGCATCGGATCCCATCAGAACTTCGTAGTTAAGCACGCTTGGGCTAGAGTAGTACTAGGATGGGTGACCTCCCGGGAAGTCCTAGTGTTGTGCCCTCCCCCCTTTTTTTCAAGGCTCCATGGGGGGAGGGAGCCACGGTGAGCTTCGTGACTGCCCCGATTCTCCTGGATGGTGCGGAACCGGACTGCGTGGGCATCCAGGGGCTTCTACGCGGCGCCGGAGGGGACAAATCGGTTATCAACACCGCCCGAGGGCAGGAGGAACTCCGACGCACTGAGGCGGTGTCTACACCGCCCTATGCGGCGTTGTCGGTTGCCGCAGAACTTACGCCTTTTTGTCCATCTTCTTCCTTCTTTTCTTTTCCTGTTTCCTCCTGGGTTGCTTTTCTTTTTTTCTTCCGGGTGAGGGGCATTGCTCCAGACGCCCAAGCTGCGGAATCCAGCATCGGCCCGAGAAGTCGCAGATTCATCCCGCTCCGTGCGGCGCCGCCGAGGAGAGGAGGGAAAACGTTGGGTCGGATCGAGCGACCCCGATGGCCGCCCTCCCCTCCCCCACGGCTCGGTGATGTCTGTTGAAGAGGGGGAGGGGGCATGATCCTTGCAGGTGCGATCATACCAGCGTTAATGCACCAGATCCCATCAGAACTCCGTAGTTAAGCGGGCTTGGTCCAGAGTAGTACTGGGATGGGTGACCTCCCAGGAAGTCCTAGTGTTGCACCCTTCCCCCTTTTTACACGGCTCCGCGATGGATCGAGTGTTTTTTATCCCTACCCTCCCCCACGGCTCAGTGATGTCCATTGAGGAGGGGGAGGGGGCGTGATACTTGCGCGTGCGATCATACCAACGTTTGTGCACCGGATCCCATCAAAAATCTGCAGTTAAGCGTGCTTGGGCTAGAGTAGTATTGGGATGGGTGACCTCCCAGGAAGTCCTAGTGTTGCACCCTTCCTCCCACTTTTTGCACGGCTCCGTGGGGAGCCTCGCGATGGATCGAGTGCCTTTTAGCCCTCCCCCACGGCTAGGTGATGTCCATTGAAGAGGGGGAGGCGACATGATCCTTGCGGGTGCGATCATACCAGCGTTAATGCACCGGATCCCATCAGAACTCCGTAGTTAAGCGCGCGTGGGCTAGAGTAGTACTGGGATGGGTGACCTCCCGGGAAGTCTTAGTGTTGCACCCTTCCCCCTTTTTGCACGGCTCTGTGATGGATCGAGTGCTTTTTAGCCCTCCCCTCCCCTCCCCCACGGCTCGGTGATGTCCGTTGAAGAGGGGGAGGGGGAGTGATCCTCGCGGGTGCAATGATACCAGCATTAATGCATCGGATCCCATCAGAACTCCGCAGTTAAGCACGCTTGGGCTAGAGTAGTACTGGGATCGGTGACCTCCCGAGAAGTCCTAGTGTTGCGCCCTCCCCCCTTTTTTGCACGGCTCCATGGGGGGAGGTAGCCGCGGCGAGCCTCGCGACTGCCTCGACTCTCCCGGATGGTGCAGAACTGGACTGCGTGGACGTCAGGGGCTTCCACGCGGCACCGGAGGGGACAGATTGGTTGTCAACACCGCCTTTTTGTTCATTTTCTTCCTTCTTTTCTTTTCTTGTTTCCTCCTGCGTTGCTTTTCTTTTTTTCTTCCGGGCGAGGGGCGTTGCTTTAGAGGGCCAAGCAAAGGAGTCTGGCACCGGCCCGAGAAGTCGCAGATTCATCCCACTCCGTGCGGCACCGCCGAGGAGAGGAGAGAAAACATTGGGTCGGATCGAGTGCCCCTGGTGGATGCCCTCCCTGTTGTTGCAAGAGTCGACTCTAGGCTGTAATAGAGCCAAGCCTTAGCACATTTTTAAAATGAAAAATTTATTTATCGTTCAGAACTTGACTTGGGTTGTAGCAAGCTAAACCCTGAAAATTTAATTTTGAGTGCACTTCTGACCTAATACACTCAGAGACAGTTCTTTAAACAACAACGTGCTCTTTACTCAGAAATATTCAATGATTACAGTAAGAAGGCCAGATTTCTTATTAGGAAAGGTGTTTAGTCAGGTCTGGAGGCTGATACAGGAGAAATAAGTCCATTGGGCATGGAGTCAAGTGAAAACCATAGAGGGAATATCATAACAGGGTTCCCATTACTTGCAGAGAATGA
>ML809380.1:57342-84033 GCA_009831015.1 Picea engelmannii
AATCTGAACGGCCCTGAGATGAGCACCACAATCGATGGACTAGATTAAATTCTGGACCCCCCCGGGCATTCTACATTTAACGAGGGGGGGGGGGTCCGGAATGCCACTTTCCCGCCAAAAAACCACTTTCCCCAATTTTTGCCAATATTTGTCTGTGTTACCATGTCTTCGTCCGAGGCAGTTTTTGGGAAAACAGAGATGGATTTTGAAAATCCGAGAGAGATTTTTTCTCAAAATGGGATGACGAACAAAAACCTCTCTCAGTTTTTTCAAAGGAGCTATGAGGAGAGAGAATCGAAGGCATTTTTGAGGCCTATTTTTTCAGATTTTCAATTTTCCGTTTCAGTCCTGATTTTGCAGGAGCTGTCACGGCCAGCTGGGGACGAATTTGGAGAAACCGAAGGAGGTTTTTATCCAGCACATACCCATATACAATAACCTCTTTCATTTTTCTCCCAGGTGTCATCATCGAATATAAAATCATGTCTGATCGGACCCCTATTTCGTAGAAAAACGATCCATTTTTCATGGCAGAAAACTCTGAATTTTGTGGGAGTGGTGGCTATTTTTGGCCGAGGCGGTTAAACCGACTCTCGGAACTTGATGAGGTGATCTACCCTATTTATTGAGATGATTTATTTTAAAATGGTTCGACCTGTGAGGCTCTTTGCGAGACTGTGGGCTGTGTTTAGCCAGGGAATGTCTCTATAATTTTTAATGATTGATCAACAATGAACATATTTTTTTGACAGGATTCCTCTGTGGTGATAGTGGTGGTGTTCTTCCTCTGTTTAATGTTTTTCCTGTGATCATTATCCTTGTTTTCTTTTTCTTATTATCAGAAGGAAAGTAATAGGGGCTGAATTTATCAGTGGATACTCTGCCTCTCTTCTTTTGATGATCTTTATGTTTTCTGCTAAAGCTTAGTTCAAGAATTCTTGACTGCTCCTTTGCCTGGCTTTTCCCCCTCCTATTTTATCCTCAAATCGACGCCATCTAAACTTAATTCGATCCAATATTGCCAATACCTTTCCCTATGGAAGAACTGTGTCCAGCTCTGATGTAAATCACATTTTGTAAGCACAGACCCCATTTGCCCAATGGCCCTCCTTGCTGTTCTAAACAGTCATTTAAAAACCCCAACCTATGTTCTTCATAACTAGCCTGATACCTCCCCAAACAAAGCTATATTAGACAGAGAGATCCCTCTCTGAGCCTTGGAGGGCTAGATCCAAGACTCGAAGTGGTTTTGATGTTGCCTCTGTAACTGCCTCACAGCCTTGGGCAAATTACAGAGTGCTAACAACGGGGACGGGTGACCTCCCGGGAAGTCCTAGTGTTGCACCCTTCCCCCTTTCTGCACGGCTCCGCAATGGATCAAGTGATTTTTAGCCCTCCCTTCCCCTCCCCCACGACTCGGTGATGTCCGGTTAAGAGGGGGAGGGGGAGTGATCCTTGCGGGTGCGATCATACCAGCGTTAATGCACCGGATCCCATCAGAACTCCGTAGTTAAGTGCGCTTGGGCTAGAGTAGTACTGGGATGGGTGACCTCTCGGGAAGTCCTAGTGTTGCACCCACCCCCCTTTTTTGCACGGCTTTGTGGGGGGAGGGAGCCGCGGCAAGCTTCGCGACTGCCCCGATTCTCCCAGATTGTGTGAAACCGGACTGCGTGGGCATTCGGGGGCTTCCATGCGGCACAGAAGGGGATAGATCGGTTGTCATCACTGCCCGAGGGCAGGAGGAACTCTGACACACCGATGCGGGGTCTACACTTCCCTACACGACGCTGTCGATGGCCAGACAACTTACGCCTTTTTGTCCATCTTGTTTCCTCCCGCGTTGCTTTTCTTTTTTGCTTCCGGGCGAGGTGCGTTGCTCCTGGGGCCCAAGCTGTGGAGTGCGGCACCGGCCGAGAAGTCGCAGATTCATCTCATTCCGCGCGACGCCGCCAAGGAGAGGAGAGCAAACGCTGGGTCAGATCGAGCGCCCCTGGTGGCCGCCCTCCCCTCCCCCTCGGCTCGGTGATGTCCGTTGAAGAGGGGAAGGGTGCGTGATCCTTGCAGGTGCGATCTTACCAGCGTTAATGCACCGGATCCCATAAGAACTCCGTAGTTAAGAGTGCTTGGGCTAGAGTAGTACTGGGATGGGTGACCTCCCGGGAAGTCCTAATGTTGCACCCTTCCCCCTTTTTGCACGGCTCCGCGATGGATCGAGTTCTTTTTAGCCCTCCCCTCCCCCACGACTCGGTGGTGTCCATTGAGGAGGGGTAGGGGGCGTGATCCTTGCAGGTGCAATCATACCAGCGTTAATGCACAGGATCCCATTAGAACTCCGCAGTTAAATGCACTTGGGCTAGAGTAGTACTGGGATGGGTGACCTCCCGAGAAGTCCTAGTGTTGCACCCTTCCTCCCCCTTTTTGCACGGCTCCGTGGGGAGCTTCACAATGGATCGAGTGCCTTTTAGCCCTCCCCCATGGCTCGGTGATGTCCGTTGAAGAGGGGGAGGGGGTGTGATCCTTGCGGGTGCGATCATACCAGCGTTAATGCACCGGATCCCATCCGAACTCCGTAGTTAAGCGCGCTTGGACCAGAGTAGTACTGGGATCGGTGACCTCCCATGAAGTCCTAGTGTTGCACCCTTCCCCCCCTTTTTTCACGCCTCCATGGGGAGCTTCGCGATGGATCGAGTTCCTTTTAGCCCTCCCTCACGGCTCGACGATGTCTGTTGAAGAGGGGGAGGTAGCGAAATCCTTGTGGGTGCGATCATACAAACGTTAATGCACTGGATCCCATCAAAACTCCGCAATTGAGCACTCTTGGGCTAGAGTAGTACTGGGATGGGTCACCTTCCGGAAAGTTCCAGTGTTGCACCTTTCCCCCTTTTTGCACGGCTCCGCGATAGATCGAGTGCTTTTTAGCCCTCCCCTCCCCTCCCCCACGGCTCGGTGATGTCCGTTGAAGAGGTGGAGGGGGCGTGATCCTTGCGGGTGCGATCATACCAGCGTTAATGCACTGAATCCCATTAGAACTCCGTAGTTAAGCATGCTTGGGCTAGAGTAGTATTCAGATGGGTGACCTCTCTGGAACTCCTAGTGTTGCACCCTCCCCCCTTTTTTGCACGGCTCCGTGGGGGGTGGGAGTCGTGGCGAGCTTCGCAACTGCCCCGATTCTCCCGGATGGTGTGGAACCAAACTGCGTGGGCATCCAGGGGCTTCCACGTAGCGCCAGACGGGATAGATCGGTTGGAAACACCGCCTGAGGTCCGGAGGAATTCTGGCGCATCGAGGCGGTGTCTACACCGCCCTACGCAGTGTTGTCGGTGGTCGTGGAACTTACGCCTTTTTTTCCATCTTCTTCCTTCTTTTCTTTTCTTGTTTTCTCCCACATTGCTTTTCTTTTTTGCTTCCGGGTGAGGGGCGTTGCTCCCGGGGCCCAAGCTGCCGAGTCCGACACCGGCCCGAGAAGTCGCACATTCATCTTGCTCCATGCGGCACCGCAGAGGAGAGGAGACCAAACGTTGGGTCGGATCGAGCGCCCCTGGTGGCTGCCCTCCCCTCCCCCACGGCTCGGTGATGTCCGTTGAAGAGGGGGAGGGGGTGTGATCATTGCGGGTGCGATCATACCAGCGTTAATGCACCGTATCCCATCACAACTCCGCAGTTAAGTGCGCTTGGGCTAGAGTAGTACTGGGATGGGTGACCTCCCGGGAAGTCCTAGTGTTGCACCCTTCCCCCTTTTTGCACGGCTCCGCGATGGATCGAGTGCTTTTTAGCCCTCCCTTCCCCCACGGCTCGGTGATGTCCATTGAGGAAGGGGAGGGGGCGTCATCCTTGCGAGGGCGATCATACTAGTGTTAATGAACTGGATCCCATCAGAACTCCGCAGTTAAGCGTGCTTGTGCTAGAGTAGTACTGGGATGGGTCACCCCTCGAGAAGTCCTAGTGTTGCACCCTTCCTCCGCCTTTTTTCACAGCTCCGTGGGGAGCTTCGTGATGGATCGAGTGCCTTTTAGCCCTCCCCCATGGCTCAGTGATGTCCATTGAAGAGGGGGAGGGGGCGTGATCCTTGCGGGTGCGATCATTAGCGTTAATGCGTCGGATCCCATCAAAACTCCGCAGTTAAGCGCGCTTGGGCCAGAGTAGTACTGGGATGGGTGACCTCCCGGGAAGTCCTAGTGTTGCACCCTTTCCCCTTTTTGCACGGCTCCGCGATGGATCGAGTGCTTTTTAGCCCTCCCCTCCCCTCCCCTCCCCCATGGCTCGATGATGTCCGTTGAAGAGGGGGAGAGGGCGTGATTCTTGGAGGTGCGATCATACCAGCGTTAATGCACCGGATCCCATCAGAACTCCGTAGTTAAGCACGCTTGGGCTAGAGTAGTACTGGGATGGGTGACCTCCCGGGAAGTCCTAGTGTTGCACCCTCCCCCCTTTTTTGCACGGCTCCGTGGGGGGAGGGAGCTGCGGCGAGATTCGCGATTGCCCCGATTCTCCTGGATGGTGCGGAACCGGACTACGTGGGCATCTGAGGGCTTCCACGCAGTGCCGGAGGGGAAAAATCGGTTGGCAACACCGCCCGAGGGTTGGAGGAACTCCGGCGCACCGATGCGATGTCTACATCGCCCTAAGCGACGTTGTCGGTTGCCGCGGAACATACGCCTTTTTGTCCATCTTCTTCCGTCTTTTCCTTTCTTGTTTCCTCCCGCGTTGCTTTTCTTTTTTGCTTCCGGGCGAGGGGCGTTTCTCCCGGGGGCCTAGTTGCGGAGATCGGCACCTGCCCGAGAAGTCGCAGATTCATCCCGCTCCATGCGGCGCCGCCGAGGAGAGGAGAGCAAACGCTGGGTCGGATCGAGCACTCCTGGTGGCCGCCCTCCCCTCCCCCACGGCTCGGTGATATCTGTTGAAGAGGGGGAGCGGGCGTGATCCTTGCGGGTGCGATCATACCTGCGTTAATGCACCGGATCCCATCAGAACTCCGCAGTTAAGCGCGCTTGGGCTAGAGTAGTATTGGGATGGGTGACCTTCCGGGAAGTCCTAGTGTTGCACCCTTCCCCCTTTTTGCACGGCTCCGCGACGGATCGAGTGCTTTTTAGCCCTCCCCTCCCCCACGACTCGGTGATGAACATTGAGGAGGGGGAGGGGGCTTGATCCTTGCGGGTGCGATCATACCAGCGTTAATGCACCAGATCCCATCAGAACTATGTAGTTAAGCATGCTTGGGCTAGAGTTGTACTGGGATGGGTGACCTCCCGGGAAGTCCTAGTGTTGCAACCTTCCTCCCACTTTTTGTATGGCTCCGTGGGGAGCTTCGCAATGGATCGAGTGCCTTTTAGCTCTCCCCCATGACTCGGTGATGTCAGTTGAAGAGGGGGAGGGGGCGTGATCCTTGCGGGTGCTATCATACCAGCATTAATGCGGTGGATCCCATTAGAACTCCGTAGTTGAGCGTGCTTGGGCCAAAGTAGTACTGGGATGGGTGACCTCCTGGGAAGTCCTAGTGTTGCACCCTTCTCCCTTTTTGCACTGCTCCGCGATGGATCAAGTGATTTTTAGCCATCCCCTCCCCCACGGCTCGGTGATGTCCGTTGAAGAGGGGGAGGGGGCGTGATCCTTCCGGGTGCGATCATACCAACGTTAATGCATCGGATCCCATCAGAACTCCGCAGTTAAGCACGCTTGGGCTAGAGTAGTACTAGGATGGGTGACCTCCCGTGAAGTCCTAGTGTTGCGCCCTCCCCCCTTTTTCTCAAGGCTCCGTGGGGGGAGGGAGCCGCGGTGAGCATCACGACTGCCCCGATTCTCCTGGATGGTGCGGAACCAAACTGCGTGGGCATCCAGGGGCTTCCCCGATTCTCTTGTTTCCTCCCGGGTTGCTTTTCTTTTTTGCTTTCGGGTGAGGGGCATTGCTCCAGAGGCCCAAGCTGCGGAGTCCGACATCGGCCCGAGAAGTCGCAGATTCATCCCCCTCCGTGCGGCGCCGACGAGGAGAGGAGGGAAAATGCTGGGTCTGATTGAGCGCCCCCAGTGGCCGCCCTCCCCTCCCCCACGACTTGGTGATGTCTGTTGAAGAGGGGGAGGGGGCATGATCCTTGCGGGTGCCATCATACCTGCGTTAATGCACCGGATCCCATCAGAACTCCGTGGTTAAGCGCGCTTGGGCTAGAGTAGTATTGGGATGGGTGACGTTCCAGGAAGTCCTAGAGTTGCACCCTTCCCCCTTTTTGTACGGCTCCGCAACGGATCGAGTGATTTTTATCCCTCCCCTCCTCTACAGCTCGGTTAAGTCCATTGAGGAGGAGGAAGGGGGCGTGATCCTTGCGGGTCCGATCATACCAGCGTTAATGCACCGGATCCCATCAAAACTCTGCAGTTAAGCGTGCTTGGGCTAGAGTTGTACTGGGATGGGTGACCTCCCGGGAAGTCCTAGTGTTGCACCCTTCCCCCTTTTTGCACGGCTCTGCGATGGATCGAGTTCTTTTTAGAACTCCCCCATAGCTCAGTGATGTCTGTTGAAGAGGGGGAGGAGGAGTGATCCTCGCGGGTGCAATCATACCAACGTTAATGCATCGGATCCCATCAGAACTTCGCAGTTAAGCACGCTTGGGCTAGAGTAGTACTGGGATGGGTGACCTCCCGGGAAGTCCTAATGTTGCGCCCTACCCCCTTTTTTGCACGGCTCCGTGGGGGGAGGTAGCCGCGGCGAGCCTCGCGACTGCCCCGACTCTCTCGAATGGTGCGGAACCGGACTGCATGGACATCAGGGGCTTCCACGCGGCGTCGGATGTACAGATCGATTGTCAACACCGCCTTTTTGTCTGTTTTCTTCCTTCTTTTCTTTTCTTGTTTCCTCCTGCGTTGCTTTTCTTTTTTGCTTCCGGGCGAGGGGCATTGCTCTAGAGGGCCAAGCTGCAGGGTCCGGCACTGGCCCGAGAAGTCGCAGATTCATCCCGCTCCGTGCGGCGCCGTCGAGGAGAGGAGAGAAAACGCTGGGTCGGATCGAGCGCCCCTAGTGGCCGCCCTCCCCTCCCCCACGGCTCGATGATGTCTGTTGAAGAGGGGGAGGGGGCGTGATCCTTGCGGATGCACTCATACCAACGTTAATGCACCGGATCCCATCAGAACTCCGCAGTTAAGCGGGCTTGGGCTAGAGTAGTACTAGGATGGGTGACCTCTCGGGAAGTCCTAGTGTTGCACCCTTCCCCCTTTTTCCACGGCTCCGCGATGGATCGAGTGCTTTTTATCCCTCCCCTCCCCCACGGCTCGGTGATGTCCATTGAGGAGGGGGAGGGGGCGTGATCCTTGTAGGTGCGATCATACTAGCGTTAATGCATAGGATCCCATCAGAACTCCGCAGTTAAGCGCGCTTGAGCTAGAGTAGTACTGGGATGGGTGACCTCCAGGGAAGTCCTAGTGTTGCACCCTTCCTCCCCCTTTTTGCATGGCTCTATGAGGAGCTTCGCGATGGATCAAGTGCCTTTTATCCCTCCCCCACAGCGCGATGATGTCCGTTGAAGAGGGGGAGGGGACGTGATCCTTGAGAGTGTGATCATAGCAGCGTTAATGCACTGGATCCCATCTGAAATTCGTAGTTAAGCGCACTTGGGCCAGAGTAGTAGTGGGATGGGTGACCTCCCGGGAAGTCCTAGTGTTGCACACTTCCCCCCCTTTTTTCACGGCTCCATGGGGAGCTTCACGATGGATCAAGTGCCTTTTAGCCCTCCCTCACGACTCGGTGATGTCTATTGAAGAGGGGGAGGGGGCGTGATCCTTGTGGGTGCGATCATACCAGCGTTAATGCATCAGATCAAATCAGAACTCCGCAATTAAGCGCGCTTGGGCTAGAGTAGTACTGGGATGGGTGACCTCCAGGGAAGTCCTAGTGTTGCACCCTTCCCCCTTTTTGCACGTCTCTGTGATAGATCGAGTGCTTTCTATCCCTCCCCCATGGCTCGGTGATGTCCATTGAAGAGGGGGAGGGGGCCTTTGTCTCTATGGGGGAGGCTTCTTTATTTATGTTCAAAAGCTCAAAAATACATCGCATTAGTGCAAATTGGCTACAAGACTGATCTGGTCATGTTCTTCCAGATCTCAAGAACCCTGCAAAGAAAACGTCACACAAAACGGACGTCCGGAGCTCTCAGAAATGGCCCCCAAGCGTCTGCTCCTCAATAGCTTCTCTGCATAAAAATGGCTTTGGCTTGGCTTCTCTTCAGCATAACTCTACTATGACTATCCTCCATGGCCTCAATCAGGCCTAGTTTTTATAGATCTAAAGTTGGTTATCCATCCCCAACTTCCTCCCAAAATTTGGGCTCCAAAAATGCCCAATATCTCCCAAAAATGACCAAAATCCATTAATAACAGGCTTAGAATCATATAAAATCCCAAAACATTTAACAAAAGCCCACTTTTGAATAAATTTGGGCGCAGCCCCCAAAACGCGCGCCCTCGGTCATATGGTGGACGACCATGTGGCCACGCGCTCCATTCATTACGTGCTACCCCCCCTGTCCCTGGCTCCTGGTTCGGTGGCGCGTAGGCATAGGACCGGTGGCTTAACCATTTACCCACGTGCCCTTTTGGTCGGGATAGCTCTGGTCGTATGGGATCTGCCCATGATCGGAGGGCTGGTCCCTATCGCATACACCCCCGTGGTCGTGGTCTTGTGGTACTGTTTATTGAACCGTGGGATGGGGCTAAGCCTCGACCCTTTTCGCCTCCGACGAAACCTTAATTTCATTTCAAATATATTCTTTATCATATTCATAATAAGAACCAACGTGGCCTAGGTGGTTAGCCCGGTCCTGCTAGTCCGTTGCCCAGAGAATAGGTCAGGGGTTCGACCCACGGTGAAACCATAAAATTTTATACAAAACCACGAACCAACCACAGGGTGCCACATGGCACATCAACAACCAACCAAAATCTGCCAAGTGTTGGATGCTTACTCGTCCACGTGCCTGCCACCTATCACCATACCTCCGCAGTCATTGCCTTGTCATCCCTGCCACGTGTCTGCCATGTCACCTGCTGACATCATCCCGTGCCACATGTCACCCTTACAGTGGTGACACGTGTCACCCATAGATTGGTCCAATTGCCTGTCGTACGCCACATCACCTGCCACATGTCATCTCCAGGGGTTGCCATGTCACCCGTACGACCTGTACAATCATCATGCCACGTGGCATTGTACAACCTGTACAATCATCCCCCCTTTTTTTGCATGTTTGGGTTTTCGGACATAACGCGATATCTTTCACATATGGAGCCCATTTGACGAAGTAAATATATGGCCGGAATCAGGAAGACGAGACGGACGCAATGGCACTGGTTTCGTCGGATTCCAAGCACTTTAATTTTTGAGCCTTTTTGAGCCCTGCCAAGCTTCTGGATCATCGATGATATCCGTTGAAGAGGGGGAGGGGGCGTGACCCTTGCAGGTGCGATCATACCAGCGTTAATGCACCGGATCCCATCAGAACTCCGCAGTTAAGCACGCTTGGGCTAGAGTAGTATTGGATGGGTGACCTCCCCGGAAGTCCTAGTGTTGCACCCTTCCCCCTTTTCGCACGGCTCCGCGATGGATCGAGTGCTTTCTAGCCCTCCCCCGTGGCTCGGTGATGTCTATTAAAGAGGGGGAGGGGGCCTGATCCTTGCGGGTGCGATCATACCAACGTTAATGCACTAGATCCCATTAGAACTCCGTAGTTAAGCATGCTTGGGCTAGAGTAGTACTGGGATGGGTGACCTCCCGGGAAGTCCTAGTGTTGCACCCTACCCCCCTTTTGCATGGCTCTGCGATGGATCAGACGCTTTTAAGCCCTCCCCCATGACTCGGTGATGTCCATTCAAGAGGGGGAGGGGGTTTGATCCTTGCGGGTGCGATCATACCAACGTTAATGCACCAGATCCCATCAGAACTCCGCAGTTAAGCGCGCTTGGGCCAGAGTAGTACTTGGATGGGTGACCTCCTGAGAAGTCCTGATGTTGCACCCTTCCCCCTTTTTGCACGACTCCGTGGGGAGCTTCGTGATGGATCGAGTGCTTTTTATCCCTCCCCCACAGCCCGGTGATGTCCGTTGAAGAGGGGGAGGGGGCGTAATCCTTGTGGGTGCGATCATACCAACGTTAATGCACCGGATCCCATCAGAACTCCGCAGTTAAGCGCACTTGGGCTAGAGTAGTACTGGGATGGGTGACCTCCCGGGAAGTCCTAGTGTTGCACCCTCCCCCCTTTTTTCCATGGCTCCGTGGGGGGAGGTAGCCACGGCGAGCCTCGTGACTGCCCTAACTCTCCCGGATGGTGCGGAACCGGATTGCATGGGCATCCGGGGGCTTCCACGTTTTTTTGCTTTTCTTTTTTGCTTCCAGGCGAGGGGCTTTGCTCCCGGGGCCCAAGTTGCGGAATCTGGCGCCGGCACGAGAAGTGGCAGAGTCATCCTGCTCCGTGCGGCACCGCTGAGGAGAGGAGAGAAAATGCTGGGTCGGTCCATTTCGGATCGAGCGCTCCTGGTGGCCGCCCTCCCCTCCCCCACGACCCAGTGATGTCCGTTAGAGAGGGGGAGGGGGCGTGATCCTTACGGGTGTGATCATACCAGCGTTAATGCACCGGATCCCATCAGAACTCTGCAGTTAAGCGCGTTAGGGCTAGATTAGTATTGGGATGGGTGACCTCCCGGGAAGTCCTAGTGTTGCACCCTTCCCCCTTTTTGCACGTCATCGCGATGGATCGAGTGCTTTTTAGCCCTCTCCCATGGTTTGGTTGATCCATCGGATCTTTTAATGACTATGGTTGAGTTTTAATTTTGCATGTGTTAATTAACCATTTGAGAGACTTAATGAAAGAATGAGGAAAAGAGAGGAATTATGACAGCCATATACACATATGCAGATCTGAAATGAAGTAATAAACAACAAACCATAACACGAGGATTGATAACAAAGTTCGGCACAACGTTGCCTACGTCTCCGGGCCTTTGTCTCTGTGGGGGAGGCTTCTTTATTTCTGTTCAAAATCTCAAAAATACATCGCAGCAGTGCCAATTGGCTACAATACTGATCTGGTGAAGTTCTTCCAGATCTCAAGAACCCTGCAAAGAAAACGACACGCAAAACAGACATCTGGAGCTCCCAGAAATGGCCCGCAAGCATCTGCTCCTCAATGGCTTCCCTGCATAAAAATGGCTTTGGCTTGGCTTCCCTTCAGCATAACTCTGCTCTGACTGTCCTCCATGGCCTCAATCAGGCCTGGTTTTTATATATCTGAAGTTGGTTATCCATCCCCAACTTCCTCCCAAAATTTGGGCTCGAAAAATGCCCAATATCTCCCAAAAATGACCAAAATCCATTAATAACAGGCTTAGAATCATATAAAATCCCAAAACATTTAACGAAAGCCCACTTTTGAATAAATTTGGGCTCAGCCCCCAAAACGCGCGCCCTCGGTCATATGGTGGACGACCATGTGGCCACGCGTTCCATTCGTTACGCGCTGACCCCCCCTGTCCCTGGCTCGTGGTTCGGTGGCGTGTAGGCATAAGACCGGTGGCTTAACCATTTACCCACGTGCCCTATTGGTCGGGATAGCCCTGGTCATATGGGATCTGCCCGGGATCCGAGGGTTGGTCCCTATCGCATACACCCCCACGGTCGTGGTCATGTGGTACTGTTTGTTGAACCGTGGGCTGGGGCTAAGCCCCGACCCTTTCCGCCCCCGACGAAACCTTAATTTTAATGAAAATATATTGTTTATCATATTCATAATAAGAACAAATGTGGCCTGGGTGGTTAGCCCAGTCCTGCCAGTCCGTTTCCCAGAGAATAGGTCGGGGGTTCGACCCACGGTGAAACCATAAAATTTTATACAAAATCACGAACCAATCACAGGGTGCCATGTGGCAGCCCATGACTAGGCCACGTGCCACATGAACAACCAACCAAAATCTACCAAGTATCGGATGCTTACTCGTCCACGTGCCTACCACTTGTCACTGTACCTGTGCAGTCACTGCCCTGTCAGCCCTGCCACATGTCTGCCACGTCACCTGCTGATGTCATCCCATGCCACGTGTCACCCTTACAGTGGTGACATGTGTGACCCATAGATTGGTCCAGTTGTCTGTCGTACGCCACATCACCTGCCATGTGTTGTCTCCACGGGTTGCCATGTCACCTGTAGGGCCTGTACAGTCAGCATGCCACGTGGCACTGTATGGACTGTACAGTCATCCCCCTTTTTTTTGCCTGTTTGGGTTTTTGGACAAAACACAGTATCTTTCGCATACAGAGCCTGTTTGACGAAGTAAATATATGGTCGGAATCAGGAAGACGAGACGGACGCAATGGCACTAGTTTCGTCGGATTCTGAGCACTTTCATTTTTGAATCTTTTTGAGCCCTGTCAAGCTTCTGGATCATCAGTGATGTCTGTTGAAGAGGGGGAGGGGGCGTGATCCTTGCGGGTGCGATCATACTAGCGTTAATGCACCAGATCCCATCAGAACTCTGCGGTTAAGCACGCTTGGGCTAGAGTAGTACTGGGATGGGTGACCTCCCGGGAAGTCCTAGTGTTGCACCCTTCCCCCTTTTTGCACGGCTCCGCGATGGATTGAGTGCTTTCTAGCCCTCCCGCATGTCTCGGTGATGTCCATTGAAGAGGGGGGGGGGGGCTNAGGGGGGGGCTGATCCTTGCGGGTGCGATCATACCAGCGTTAATGCACCGGATTCCATGAGAACTCCGCAGTTAAGCGCGCTTGGGCTAGAGTAGTATTGGGATGGGTGACCTCCTGGGAAGTCCTAGTGTTGCACCCTACCCCCATTTTACATGGCTCTGTGATGGATCGGGTGCTTTTAAGACCTCCCCCACGACTCGGTGATGTCCATTGAAGAGGGGGAGGGGGGCTGATCCTTGCGGGTGCGATCATACCAGCGTTAATGCACCGGATCCCATCAGAACTTCGTAGTTAAGCACACTTGGGCCAGAGTAGTACTGGGATGGGTGACCTCTCGGGAAGTCCTGGTGTTGCACCCTTCCCCCTTTTTGCACAGCTCCGTGGGGAGCTTCGCGATGGATCGAGTGCTTTTTATCCCTCCCCCACGACCCAGTGATGTCCGTTGAAGAGGGGGAGGGGGCGTGATCCTTGCAGGTGCGATCATACCAGTGTTAATGCACCGGTTCCCATCAGAACTCCACAGTTAAGCGCGCTTGGGCTAGAGTAGTACTGGGATGGGTGACCTCCCAAGAAGTCCTAGTGTTGCACCCTCCCCCCATTTTTTCACGGCTCCGTGGGGGGAGGTAGCCACGACGAGCCTCGCGACTGCCCCGACTCTCCCAGATCGGGCGAAATAGGACTGCGTGGGCGTCCGGGGGCTTCCACGCGGTGTCGAAGGGGAAAGATCGGTGGTCAACATCGCCGCCCGAGGGTGAGAGGAACCGAGGCGGTGTCTACACCGCTCTACGCAGCGCCGTCTGTGGCCGTGGAACTTACACCTTTTTTTCCGTCTTCTTCCTTCTTTTCTTTTTTTTTTTTCCTCCCGTGTTTTTTTGCTTTTCTTTTTTTCTCCCGGGTGAGGGGCGTTGCTCTCGGGGCCCAAGTTGCGGAAAACGACGTCGACCCGATAAGTGGCAGAGTCATCCCGCTCCGTGCGGCGCCGTCGAGGAGAGGAGAGCAAACGCTGGGTCGGTCTATTTCGGATCGAGCGCTCCTGGTGACCGCCCTCCCCTCCCCCACGGCCCGGTGATGTCCTTTGAAGAGGGGGAGGGGGTGTGATCCTTGCGGGTGCGATCATAACAACGTTAATGCACTGGATCCCATCAGAACTCTGCAGTTAAGCACACTTGGGCTAGAGTAGCACTGGGATGGGTGACCTCCTGGGAAGTCCTGGTGTTGCACCCTTCCCCCTTTTTGCACGTCTCCGCGATGGATCGAGTGCTTTTTAGCCCTCCCCCACGGCTCGATTGATCCGTCAGATCTTTTAATGACTATGGTTGAGTTTTAATTTTGCATGTGTTGATTAACCATTTGAGAGACTTAATGAAAGAATGAGGAAAAGAGATGAATTATGACAGCCATATACACATATGTAGATCTGAAATGAAGTAATAAACAACAAACCATAACACGAGGATTGATAATGGAATTCGACACAACGTTGACTACGTCTCCGGGCCTTTGTCTCTGTGGGGGAGGGATAAAAAGCCATGTGGCACATCAACAACCAACCAAAATCTGCCAAGTGTCAGATGCTTACTCGTCCACATGCCTACCACCTGTCGCCGTACCTGCGCATTCACTGCCCTGTCAGCCCTACCATGTGTCTGCCACGTCACCTGCTGATGTCATCGCGTGCCACGTGTCGCCCTTACAGTGGTGACACATGTCACCCATAGATTGGTCCAGTTGTCTATCGTACGCCACATCACCTGCCACATGTCACCAGTACGGCCTGTACAGTCAGCATGCCACGTGGCACTGTACGGACTGTACAGTCATTCCCATTTTTTTTGCCTGTTTGGGTTTTTGGACAGAACGCGATATCTTTCACATACGGAGCCCGTTTGACGAAGTAAATATATGGCCGGAATCAGGAAGACGAGACAGATTCTGAGCACTTTCATTTTTGAGCCTTTTTTAGCCCTGTCAGGCTTCTAGATCATTGGTGATGTCCGATGAAGAGGGGGAGGGGGCGTGATCCTTACGTGTGCGATCATACCAACGTTAATGCACCGGATCCCATCAGAACTCCGCAGTTAAGCGCGCTTGGGCTAGAGTAGTATTGGGATGGGTGACCTCCCGGGAAGTCTTAGTGTTGCACCCTTACCCCTTTTTGCACGGCTCCGTGATGGATTGAGTGCTTTCTATCCCTCCCCCATGTCTCGGTGATGTCCATTGAAGAGGGGGAGGGGGCCTGATCCTTGCGGGTGCGATCATACCAGCGTTAATGCACCGGATCCCATCAGAACTCCACAGTTAAGCGCTCTTGGGCTAGAGTAGTACTGGGATGGGTGACCTCCCAGGAAGTCCTAGTGTTGCACCCTCCCCCCTTTTTTGCATGGCTCCATGGGGGAAGGTAGCCGCGACGAGCCTCTCGACTGCTCCGACTCTCTCGGATGGTGCGGAACCGGACTGCGTGGGCATCCAGGGGCTTCCACGCAGCGCCGGAGGGGATAGATCGGTGGTCAAAACCGCCGCTCGAGGGTGGGAGGAATTGAGGCGGTGTCTACACCGCTCTACACAGCGTCGTCGGTGGCCACGGAACTTACGCCTTTTTGTCCGTCTTCTTCCTTCTTTTCTTTTCATGTTTCCTCCCGCGTTTTTTTTCTTTTCTTTTTTGCTTCCGGGCGAGGGGTGTTGCTCTTGGGGTCCAAGTTGCGGAATCCCCCTCTTCAATGGACATCACCGAGCCATGGGGGAGGGCTATAAATCACTCGATCCATCGCGGAGCCGTGCAAAAAGGGGGAAGGGTGCAACACTAGGACTTCCCGGGAGGTCACACATCCCAATACTACTCTAGCCCAAGCGCGCTTAACTGCAGAGTTCTGATGGGATTCGTTGCATTAACGCTGGTATGATCGCATCCGTAAGAATCATGCCCCGTCCCCCTCTTCAACAGACATCACCGATGATCGAGAAGCCTGACAGGGCTAAAAAAGGCTCAAAAATGAAAGTGTTCGGAATCTAACGAAACTAGTGCCATTGTGTTCGTCTCGTCTTCCTGATTCCGGCCATATATTTACTTCATCAAACGAGCTCCGTATGCGAAAGATATCGTGTTTTGTCCGAAAACCCAAACAAGAAAAAAAGGGGGATGACTGTACAGTCCGTACAATGCCACGTGGCATGCTGACTATACAGGCCGTATGGGTGACGTGGCAACCCCTGGAGATGACATGTGGTAGGTGATGTGGCGTACGACAAACAACTGGACCAATCTATGGGTGACACATGTCACCACTGTAAGGGTGACACGTGGCACAGGACGACGTCAGCAGGTGACGTGGCAGACACGTGGCAGGGCTAACAGAGCAGTGACTGGGCAGGTACAGTGACAAGTGGCAGGCACGTGGACGATTAAGCATCCGACACTTGGAAAATTTTGGTTGGTTGTTGATGTTCCACGTGGCCCAGTCATGGGCTGCCACGTGGCACCTTGTGGTTGGTTCGTGGTTTTGTATAAAATTTTATGGTTTCACCGTGGGTCGAACCCCCAACCTATTCTCTAGGAAATAGACTGGTAGGACCGGGCTAACCACCCGGGCCACGTTGGTTCTTATTATGAATATGATAAATAATATATTTGAATTAAAGTTAAGGCTTCGTCGGAGGCAGAAAGGGTCGGGGCTTAGCCCCAGCCCACGGTTCAACAAACAATACCACATGACCATGACTGCGGGGGTGTATGCGATAGGGACCAGCCCTCAGATCCCGGGCGGATCCCATACGACCAGGGTTATCCCGACCAAAAGGGCGCGCGGGTAAATGGTTAAGCCACTAGTCCTATGCCTACGCACCACTGAACCAGGAGCCAGGGACAAGGGGGCCAACGCGTAACGAATGGAGCGCGTGGCCACATGGTCGTCCACCATATGACCGAGGGCACGCGTTTTGGGGGCTACGCCCAAATTTATTCAAAAGTGGGCTTTTGTTAAATGTTTTGGGATTTTATATGATTCTAAGCCTGTTATTAATGGATTTTGGTCATTTTTTGGAGATATTGGGCATTTTTGGAGCCCAAATTTTGGGAGGAAGTTGGGGATGGATAACTAACTTCAGATCTATAAAAACCAAGCCTGTTTGAGGCCATGGAGGACAGTCAGAACAGATTTATGCTGAAGGGAAGCCAATCCAAAGCCATTTTTATGCAGGGAAGCTATTGAGGAGCAAACGCTTGCGGTCCATTTCTGGGAGCTCTGGACGTCCGTTTTGTGTGCCGTTTTCTTTGCAAGGTTCTTGAGATCTGGAAGAACATGACTAGATCAGTCTTGTAGCCAATTGACACTATTGCGATGTATTTTTGAGGTTTTGAACAGAAATAAAGAAGCCTCCCCCATAGAGACAAAGGCCTGGAGACGTAGGTAATGTTGTGTCGAACTCTGTTATCAATCCTCGTGTTATGGTTTGTTGTTTATTACTTCATTTCAGATCTTCATATGTGTATATGGCTATCATAATTCCTCTCTTTCCCTCATTCTTTCATTAAGTTTCTCAAATGGTTAATTAACACATGCAAAATTCAAACTCAACCATAGTCATTAAAAGATCCGACAAATCAACCGAGCCGTGGGGGAGGGCTAAAAAGAACTCAATCCATCGTGGAGCCATGCAAAAAGGGGGAAGGGTGCAACACTAGGACTTCTCGGGAGGTCACTGATCCCAGTACTACTCCAGCCCAAGCGCGCTTAACTGCGGAGTTCTGATGGGATCCAGTGCATTAACACTGGTATGATCGCACCCGCAAGGATCACGCCCCCTCCCCCTCTTCAACGGACATCACTGGGCCGTGGGGGAGGGGAGGGCATCCACCAGGGGCGTTCGATCCGACCCAGTGTTTGCTCTCCTCTCCTCAGCGACGCCACATGGAGAGGGATGAATCGACGACTTCTCGGGCTGAAGCCAGACTCCGCAGTCTGGGCCCTGAGCAAAGCCCCTCGCCCAGAAGAAAAAAAGAAAAGCAACGCGGGAGGAAACAAGAAAATAAAAGAAGGAAGAAGACGGAAAAAAAGGCATAAGTTCCACGGCCACTGACAGCGCCGCGTAGGGTGGTGTAGACAACGCCTCGGTGCACCGGATTTCCTTCCGCCCTCGGGCGGTGTTGCTAACCGATCTGTCCGCTATGACGCTATGTGGAAGCCCCCGGATGCCCATGCAGTCTATTTCCGGACCATCCTGGAGAATCAGGGCAGTCGCGAAGCTCGCCGCGGCTCCCTCGGAGGGCTAAAAGGCACTCAATCCATCGCAAAGCTCCCCACGGAGCCGTGCAAAAAGGGGGAGGAAGGGTGCAACACTAGGACTTCTCGGGAGGTCACCCATCCCAGTACTACTCTAGCCCAAGTGCGCTTAACTGCGGAGTTCTGATGGGATCACCGAGCCGTGTGGGAGGGGAGGGGTGGGCGAAAAAGCACTCGATCCATTGCGGAGCCGTGCAAAAAGGGGGAAGGGTGCAACACTAGGACTTCCCGAGAGGACACCCATCCCAGTACTACTTTGGCCCAAGCGCGCTTAACTGCGGAGTTCTGATTGGATCTGGCGCATTAGCGCTGGTATGATTGCACCCGCAAGAATCACGCCCCCTCCCCCTCTTCAAAGGACATCACCGAGCCGTGGGGTAGGGATAAAAGGCACTCGATCCATCGCGAATCCCCCCACAAAACTATGTAAAAAGGGTGAGGAAGGGTGCAATACTAAGACTTCCCAGGAGGTCACCCATCCCAGTACTACTTTGGCCCAATCGCACTTAATTGCGGAGTTCTGATGGGATCCGATGCATCAACGCTGGTATGATCGCACCCGCAAGGATCACGCCCCCTCCCCCTCTTCAACGAACATCACTGAGCCATGGGGGAGGGATAAAAGGCACTTGATCCATCGCGAAGCTCCCCACGGAGCCGTGAAAAAAGGGGGAGGAAGGGTGCAACACTAGGACTTCACGAGGGGTTACCCATCCCAATACTACTCTAGCCCAAGCGCGCTGAACTGCGGAGTTCTGATGGGATCCAGTGCATTAACGCTGGTATGATCGCACCCGCAAGGATCACGCCCCCTCCCCCTCCTCAATGGACATCACCGAGCCGTGGGGGAGGGGAGGGCTAAAAAGCACTCGATCCATCGCGGAGCCGTGCAAAAAGGGGGAAGGGTGCAACACTAGGACTTCCTGGGAGGTCACCCATCCCAGTACTACTCTAGCCCAAGCGTGCTTAACTGTGGAAATCTGATGGGATACAATGCATTAACGCTGGTATGATCACACCCACAAGGATCACGCCCCCTCCTCCTCTTCAACAGACATTATCGAGTCATGGGGGAGGGGAGGGTGGCCACTAGGGATGCTAGATCCACCCCAACATTTTCTCTCCTCTCTTCGGCGGCGTCGCACGGAGCGGGATGAATCTGCGACTTCTCAGGCCGCTTCCAGACTCCGCAGCTTGGGCCTCTGGAGCAACGCCCCTCGCCCGGAAGCAAAAAAGAAAAGCAATGCGGGAGGAAACAAGAAAAGAAAAGATGGAAGAAGACGGAAAAAAAGGCGTAAGTTCCGCGACAACTGACAGCGCCACGTAGGGTGGTGTAGACATCGCCTCGGTGCGCCGGAGTTCCTCCCGCCCTTGGGTGGTGTTGCCAACCGATTTGTCCCCTCCGGCGCTGCGTGGAAGCCCTTGGATGCCCACGTAGTTCGGTTCTGCACCATCCGGGAGAATCGAAGCAGTTGCGAAGCTCACAGTGGCTCCCTGCCCCCACAGAGCCTTGCAAAAAAGGGGGGAGGGCGCAACACTAGGACTTCCCGAGAGGTCACCCATCCCAGTACTACTCTAGCCCAAGCATGCTGAACTGCGGAGTTATGATGGGATCTGGTGCATTAACGTTGGTATGATCGCAGCCGCAAGGATCACGCCCCCTCCCTCTCTTCAACGGACATCACTGATCCGTGTGGGAGAGGAGGGGAGGGCTAAAAAGCACTTGATCCATCGCGGATCCGTGCAACAAGGGGGAAGGGTGCAACACTAGGACTTCCCGAGAGGACACCCATCCCGGTACTACTTTGGCCCAAGCGCGCTTAACTTCGGAGTTTTGATGGGATCCGACGCATTAGCACTGGTATGATCGCACCCGCATAAATCACGCCCCCTCCCCCTCTTCAACGGACATCACTGAGCCGTGGGGGAGGGCTAAAAGGCACTCGATCCATCACGAAGCTCCCCACGGAGCCATGCAAAAAGGGGGAGGAAGGTTGCAACAATAGGATTTCCTGGGAGGTCACCCATGCCAATACTACTCTAGCCCAAGTGTGCTTAACTACGAAGTTTTGATGGGATCCAGTGCATTAACGATGGTATGATCGCACCCTTAAGGATCACGCCCCCTCCCCCTCCTCAATGGACATCACCGAGCGGTGGGGGAGGGGAGGGCTAAAAAGCACTCGATCCATCGAGGAGCCGTGCAAAAAGGGGGAAGGGTGCAACACTAGGTCTTCCCGAGAGGTCACCAATAAAAGTACTACTCTAGCCCAAGCGCGCTTAACTGCGTAGTTCTGATGGGATACGGTCCATTAACGCTAGTATGAGTGCACCCGCAAGGATCACGCCCCCTCCCCCTCTTCAACGAACATCACTGAGCCATGGGGGAGGGGAGGGCGTCCACCAGGGGCTCTCAATCCGACCCAACGTTTTCTCTCCTCTCCTCGGCAACGCCGCACGTAGCGGGATGAATAAGCGAATTCTTAGGATGGTGCCGGAATCCGCAGCTTGGGCCTCTGGAGCAACGCCCCTCGCCCTAAAGCAAAAAAGAAAAGCAACACGGAAGGAAACAATAAAAGAAAAGAAGGAAGAAAATGTACAAAAAGGCGGTGTTGACAACCGATCTGTCCCCTCTGGCGCCGAGTGGAAGCCCCCTGACGTCCACGCAGTCCAGTTCCACACCATCCGAGAGAGTCGGGGCAGTTGTGAGGCTCGCCGCAACTACCTCCCCCCACGGAGCCGTGCAAAAAAGGGGGGAGGGCACAACACTAGGACTTCCCGGGAGGTCACCCATCCCAGTACTACTCTAGCCCAAGCGTGCTTAACTGTGGAGTTTTTATGGGATCCAATGCATTAATGCTGGTATGATTGCACCCGGGAGGATCACTACCCCTCCCCCTCTTCAACGAACATCACCGAGCTGTGGGGGAGGGGAGGGGAGGGTTAAAAATCACTCGATCCATCGCAGAGCCGCGCAGAAAAGGGGAAGGGTGCAACACTAGGACTTCTCGGGAGGCCACCCATCCCAGTACTACTCTAGCCCAAGCGCGCTTAATTGTGGAGTTCTGATGGGATCCGATGCATTAACGCTGGTATGATCTCACCCGCAAGGATCACGCCCCCTCCCCCTCTTCAACAAACATCACCTAGATGTGGGGGAGGGCTAAAAGGCACTCGATCCATTGCGAAGCTCCCCACGGAGCTGTGCAAAAAGTGGGAGGAAGGGTGCAACACTAGGACTTCCCGGGAGGTCACCCATCCCAGTACTACTCTAGCCCAAGCACGCTTAACTGCGGAGTTTTTATGGGATCCGGTGCATTAACGCTGGTATGATCGCAGCCACAAGGATCACGCCCTCTCCCCCTCCTCAATGGACATCACCGAGCCGTGGGGGAGGGTAGGGCTAAAAATCACTCGATCCATCGCGGTGCCGTGCAAAAAGGGGGAAGGGTGCAACACTAGGACTTCCTGGGAGGTCACCCATCCCAGTACTACTCTAGCCCAAGCCCGCTTAACTGCAGAGTTCTGATGGGATTCGGTGCACTAACGTTGGTATGATCGCACCCGCAAGGATCACGCCCCCTCCCCCTCTTCAACGGAAATCACCGAGCCGTGGGGGAGGGGAGGGCGGCCACCAGGGGCGCTCGATCTGACCCAGCGTTTGCCCTCCTCTCCTTGGCGGTGCTGCACGGAGCGGGATCAATCTACGATTTCTCAGGCCAAAACCGGACTCCGCAGCTTGGGCCTCTCGAGCAACGCCCCTCACCCAGAAGCAAAAAAGAAAAGCAACCCGGGAGGAAACAAGAAAATAAAAGAAGGAAGAAGACGAACAAAAAGGTGTAAGTTCTGCGGCAACCGACAACGCCGTGTAGGTCGGTGTACACACCGCCTCGGTGCGTCAGAGTTCCTCTCGCCCTCGGGCGGTGTTGAAAACCGATCTATCCCCTCCGGCGCCGCGTGGAAGCCCTTGGATGCCCACGCAGTCCGGTTCCGCACCATTCGGGAGAATTGGGGTAGTCGCGAAGCTCACCGTGGCTTCCTCCTCCCACGGAGCCTTGAAAAAAAGAGGAGAGGATGCAACAGTAGGACTTCCCGGGAGGTCACCCATCCTAGTACTACTCTAGCGCAAGCGTGCTTAACTGCGTAGTTCTGATGGGATCTGGTGCATTAACGCTGGTATGATCGCACCCACAAGGATCACGCCCCCTGCCCCTCTTCAATGGACATCACCGAGCCGTGGGGGAGGGGAGGGGAGGGCTAAAAAGCACTCGATCCATCGCAGAGCAGTGCAAAAAGGGAGAAGGGTGCAACACTAGGACTTCCGAGGAGGTCACCCATCCCAGTACTAGTTTTGCCCAAGCGCGCTCAACTACGGAGTTCTAATGGGATCCGACGCATTAATACTGGTATGACTGCACCCGCAAGGATCACGCCCCCTCACCCTCTTCAACAGACATCACCAAGTCCTGGGGGAGGGCTAAAAGGCACTCGATCCATCACGAAGCTCCCCACGGAGCCGTGCAAAAAGTGGGAGGAAGGTTGCAACACTAGGACTTCCCGGGAGGTCACCCATCCCAGTACTACTCTAGCCCAAGCATGCTTAACTGCAGAGTTTTGATGGGATTCAGTGCATTAACGTTGGTATGATCGCACCCGCAAGGATCACGCCTCCTCCCCCTCCTCAATGGACATCATCGAGTTGTGGGGGAGGGGAGGGCTAAAAATCACTCGATCCGTCTTGGAGCTGTGGAAAAAGGGGGAAGGGTGCAACACTAGGACTTCCCGGAAGGTCACCCATCCCAGTACTACTCTAGCCCAAGCACGCTTAACTGCGGAGTTCTGATGGGATTCGGTGCATGAACGCTAGTATGATTGCACCCGCAAAGATCACGCCCCCTCCCCCTCTTCAGTGAACATCACCGAGCCATGGGGGAGGGTAGGGCGGCCACAAGGGGTGCTTGATCTGACCCAGCATTTTCTCTCCTCTCCTCAGCGGGGCTGCATGGAGCAGGATGAATCTGCGACTTCACGGGCAGGTGCCGGACTCCGCAACTTGGACCCCGAGAGAAACGCCCCTCGCGCGGAAGAAAAAAAGAAAAGAAACGCGGGAGGAAACAAGAAAAGAAAAGAAGGAAGAAGACTGACAAAAAGGCGTAAGTTCCGCGGCAACCGACAACGCTGCGTAGCGCGGTGTAGACACCGCCTCGGTGCACGGGAGTTCCTCCCATCCTTGGGCGGTGTTGCCAACCGATTTGTCCCCTCCGGCGCCACGTGGAATCCCATGGATGCCCATGTAGTTCGGTTCCGCACCATCCGAGAGAATCGGGGCAGTCACGAAGCTCGTCGCATCTCCCTCGCCCCACAGAGTCGTGCAAAAAAGGGGGGAGGGTGTAACACTAGGACTTCCTGGGAGGTCACCCATCCCAGTACTACTCTAGCCCAAGCGTGCTTAACTGTGGAGTTCTGATGGGATATGTTGCATTAACGTTGGTATGGTTGCACATGTAAGGATCACGCCCCCTCCCCCTCTTCAACGGATATCACTGAGCTGTGGGAGAGGGGAGGGGAGGGATAAAAATCACTCGATCCATCGCGGAGCCGTGCAAAAAGGGGGAAGGGTTCAACACTAGGACTTCTCTGGAGGTCACCCATCCCAGTAATACTCTAGCCAAAGCACGCTTAACTGCGGAGTTCTGATGGGATCCGGCGCATTAATGCTGGTATGATCGCACCCGCAAGGATCACACCCCCTCCCCCTCTTCAACAGACATCATCGAGCCGTGGAGGAGGGATAAAAGACACTCGATCCATCGCAAAGCTCCCCACGGAGCCATGCAAAAAGGGGGAGGAAGGGTGCAACACTAGGACTTCCCGGTAGGTCACCCATCCGAGTACTACTCTAGCACATGCGCGCTTAACTGCGGAGTTCTAATGGGATCTTGTGCATTAACAATGGTATGATCGCACATCACCGAGCCGTGGGGGAGGGGAGGGATAAAAAGCACTCGATCCATCGGGGAGCCGTGCAAAAAGGTGGATGAATCTGCGTCTTCTCGGACTGGTGCCGGACTTCGCAGCTTGGGCCCCGGGAGCAACGCCCCTTGCCCGGAAGAAAAAAAGAAAAGCAACGTGGTATGATCACACCCACAAGTATCACGCCCCCTCCCCCCACGGAGCCGTGCAAAAAAGGGGGGAGGGTGCAACACTAGGACTTCCCAGGAGGTCACCCATCCCAATACTACTCTAGCCCAAGCGCGCTTAACTGCGGAGTTTTGATGGGATCCGGTGCATTAACGCTGGTATGATCGCACCCACAAGGATCACGCCCCCTCCCCCTCTTCAACTAACATCATCGAGCTGTGGGGGAGGGGAGGGGAGGGCTAAAAAGCACTCGATCTATCGCGGAGCCGTGCAATAGGGGGGAAGGGTGCAACACTGGGACTTCCCGGGAGGTCACCCATCTCAGTACTACTCTAGACCAAGTGCGCTTAATTGCAGATTTTTGATGGGATTATGTGCATTAACGTTGGTATGATCGCACCTACAAGGTTCACGCCCCCTCCCCCTCCTCAATGGACATCACCGAGCCGTGGGGGAGGGGAGGGCTAAAAAACACTCGATCCATCGCGGAGCCGTGCAAAAAGGGGGATGAATCTGCGACTTCTCGGGCCGGCTCCAGACTCTACAGCTTGGGCCCTGGGAGCAACGCCCCTCGCCCAGAAGGAAAAAAGAAAAGCAATGCGGGAGGAAATAAGAAAATAAAAGAAGGAATAAGACGAACAAAAAGGCGTAAGTTTCGTGGCCACCGACAGCGCCGCGAAAGGCGGTGTAGACACTGCCTCGGTGCGCCGGAGTTCCTCCCACCCTCAGGCGGTGATGACATCTGATCTGTCCCCTCCGGTGTCGCATGGAAGCCCCCGGATGCCAACACAGTCCGGTTCCGCACCATTCGGGAGAATCGGGGCAGTCGCGAAGCTCGCCGCAGCTCGCTCCCCCCACGGAGCTGTGCAAAAAAGGGGGGAGGGTGCAACACTAGGACATCCCGGGAGGTCACCCATCCCAGTACTACTCTAGCCCAAGTGTGCTTAATTGCAGAGTTTTGATGGGAGCTGGTTCATTAAGGCTGGTATGATCGCACCCGCAAGGATCACTCCCCTTCCCCCTCTTAACCCGACATCACCGAGCCGTGGGGGAGGGGAGGGGAAGGCGAAAAAGCACTCGATCCATCGTGGATCCGTGAAAAAAGGGGGAAGTGTGCAACACTAGGACTTCCCGGGAGGTCACCCGTCCCAGTACTACTCTAGCCCAAGCGTGCTTAACTGCGGAGTTCTGATGGGATCTGGTGCATTAACGCTGGTATGATCGCACCCGCAACGATCATGCCCCTTCCCCCTCTTCAATGGACATCACCAAGTCGTGGGGGAGGGCTAAAAGGCACTCAATCCATCGCGAATCTCCCCATGGAGCTGTGCAAAAAGGGGAAGGAAGGGTGCAACACTAGGACTTCCTGGGAGGTCACCCATCGCAGTACTACTCTAGCACAAGCGTGCTTAACTGCGGAGTTCTGATGGGATCTGGTGCATTAACGCTGGTATGATCGCACCCGCAAGGATCATGCCCCCTCCCCCTCTTCAACGGACATCACCGAGCCGTGGGGGAGGGGAGAGGAGGGCTAGAAAGCACTCGATCCATCTTGGAGTTGTGCGAAAACGGGGAAGGGTACATCGCTAGAACTTCCCGAGAGGTCACCCATCCAAGTACTACTTTGCTCCAAGCATGATTAACTGAGGTGTTCTGATGGGATCCGACGCATTAGCGCAGGTATGATCGCACCTGCAAGAATCACGCCCACTCCCCCTCTTCAACGGACATAACCGAACCGTGGGGGAGGGATAAAAGGCACTCTATCCATCGCAAAGCTCCACACGGAGCCATGCAAAAAGGGGGAGGAAGGGTGCAACACTAGGACTTCCCGGGAGGTCACCCATCTAAGTACTACCGCACCTGCAAGAATCACGCCCACTCCCCCTCTTCAACGGACATCACCAAACCATGGGGGAGGGCTAAAAGGCACTCAATCCATCGTGAAGCTCCACACGGAGCCATGCAAAAAGGGGGAGAAAGGATGCAACACTAGGACTTCACGGGAGGTCACCCATCCTAGTACTACTCTAGCCCAAGCGCGCTTAACTGCGGAGTTCTGATGGGATCCGGTGCATTAACGCTGGTATGATCGCACCCGCAAGGATCACGCCCCCTTCCCCTCTTCAACGGACATCACCGAGCCATGGGGGAGGGGAGAGGAGGGCTAAAAAGCACTCGATCCATCGCGAAGCTGTGCAAAAATGGGGAAGGGTGCATCACTAGGACTTCCCGAGAGGTCACCCATCCGGCGCATTAGCACAGGTATGATCGCACCCGTAAGAATCACACCCACTCCCCCTCTTCAACGGACATCACCGAACCATGGGTGTTCGTGCTCTTTTCGTCAATGTGTGAGCAAAAAGTGAGCACTTACATGCCTAGTTGGGCTCTGCTAGTCATGACAGCTGTAATGCAAGAGGTTAGAAAGAAAACAATAAAGCTATTAACAAGAATTAATCAAAAACTAAATAACAACATGAGCATAAAAACAAAAACTAAAAACAAATGACAATGGAACAAGTTCACCAATAGATAGGCTGATCTGATTAGTGAAATCCAGAGGTACACAAAGGGGAAAGGGGACTTGGGTCCCTTCCTTCT
>ML809380.1:95098-112009 GCA_009831015.1 Picea engelmannii
ATCTTTTTAGCCAACTTTGTATAGTTTTGGCCCTTTTGATGTGCTGTGGAGTTAATCCTTGTGCCATGAATGACTGTTTTTCTGTGCTGACGATGCGGAGTTCTTTGTCGCCCTGTGCGGACGAAATTTCAGTGATAACAATGGGGGAGGGCTAAAAAGCACTCAATCCATCGCGAAGCTCCACACAGAGCCGAGCAAAAAGGGGGAGGAAGGGTGCAACACTAGGACTTCTCGGGAGGTCACCCATCCCAGTACTACTCTGGCCCAAGTGCACTTAACTGCGGAGTTTTGATGGGATCTGGTACATTATTGCTGGTATGATCGCACCCGCAAGGATCACGCCCCCTCCCCCTCTTCAATGGACATCACCGAGCCGTGGGGGAGGGCTAAAAGACACTCGATCCATCGCGAAGCTCCCCACAGAGCCGTGCAAAAACGGGGAGGAAGGGTGCAACACTAGGACTTCCCGGGAGGTCACCCATCCCAATACTACTCTAGCCCAAGAGCGCTTAACTGCGGAGTTCTGATGGGATCTAGTGCATTAACATTGGTATGATCGCACCCGCAAGGATCACGCCCCCTCCACCTCTTCAACGGACATCACCGAGCCGTGGGGGAGGGGAGGGGAGGGATAAAAAGCACTCGATCCATCACGGAGCCATGTAGAAAGGGGGAAGGGTGAAACACTAGGACTTCCTGGGAGGTTACCCGTCCCGGTACTACTCTGGCCCAAGCGCGCTTAACTGTGGAGTTCTGATGGAATTTGGTGCATTAACGCTGGTATTATCGCACCCACAAGGATCACGCCCCCTCCCCCTCTTCAATGGACATCATCGAGCCATGGGGGAGGGATAAAATGCACTCGATCCATCGCGAAGCTCCCCACGTAGCCATGCAAAAAGTGGGAGGAAGGGTGCAACACTAGGACTTCCCGGGAGGTCACCCATCCCATTACTACTCTAGCCCAAGCGCACTTAACTGCGGAGTTCTGATGGGATCTGGTGCATTAAAGCTGACATGATCACACTCGCCATGATCACGCACCCTCCTGCTCGTCAACGGACATCACCGGGCCGTGGGGGAGAAGAGGGCGGCCACTAGGGGCGCTCGATCCGACCAATCGTTTTCTCTCCTCTCATCGACGGTGCCGCACGGAGCGGGATGAATCTGCGACTTCTCGGGCCATTGCCAGACTCCGCAACTTGGGCCCCATGAGCAATGCCCCTCACCCCGGATGCCCACGCAGTCCGGTTCCGCACCATCCGGGAGAATCGGGGCAGTCGCGAAGCTCGCCGCGGCTCCCTCCCCCGACGGAGCCGTGCACAAAAGGGGGGAGGGTGCAACATTAGGACTTCCCGAGAGGTCACCCATCCCAGTACTACTCTAGCCCAAGCGTGCTTAACTGCGGAGTTATGATGGGATATGTTGCATTAACGTTGGTATGATCACACCTGTAAGGATCACGCCCCCTGCCCCTCTTCAATGGATATCACCGAGCTGTGGGGGAGGGGAGGGGAGGGCTAAAAAGCACTCAATCCATCGCAGAGCTATGCAAAAAGGGGGAAGGGTGCAACACTATGACTTCTCTAGAGGTCACCCATCCCAGTATTACTCTGGCCCATGCACGCTTAATTGCGGAGTTCTGATGGGATCCAGCGCATTAATGCTGGTATGATCGCACCCGCAAGGATCACGCCCCCTTCCCCTCTTCAACAAACATCATCGAGCCGTGGGGGAGGGCTAAAAGGCACTTGATCCATCGTGAAGCTCCCCACGGAGCCATGCAAAAAGGGGGAGGAAGAGTGCAACACTAGGACTTCCCGGTAGGTCACCCATCCGAGTACTACTCTAGCCCAAGCGCGCTTAACTGCCGAGTTTTGATGGGATCATGTGCATTAACGCTAGTATGAGCGCACCCGCAAGGATCTCGCCCCTTCCCCCTCCTCAATGGACATCACTGAGCCGCGTGGGAGGGCTGAAAGACACTCGATCCATCATGAAGCTCCCCATAGAGTCGTGCAAAAAGGGGAAGGAAGGGTGCAACACTAGGACTTCCCGGGAGGTCACCCATTCCAGTACTACTCTAGCCCAAGCGCGCTTAACTGCGGAGTTCTAATGGGATCCTGTGCATTAACGATGGTATGATCGCACATCACCGAGCTGTGGGGGAGGGGAGGGCTAAAAAGCACTCGATCCATCGCGGAGCCGTGCAAAAAGGTGGATGAATCTGCGTCTTCTCGGGCCGGTGTTGGACTTCGCATCTTGGGCCCCGGGAGCAACGCCCCTTGCCCGGAAGCAAAAAAGAAAAGCAACGCGAGAGGAAACAAGAAAAGAAAAGAAGGAAGAAGACAGACGGTGTAGAGAGGTGTTGACACTGCCTAGCTTCCTCCCGCTCTCGGGCCGCGGTGTTGACACTGCCTCGGTGCGTCAGAGTTCCTCCCGCCCTCGGGCAGTGATGACAATCGATCTGTCCCCTCCGATGCCGCGTGGAAGCCCTTGGATGCCCACACAGTCCGGTTCCGCACCATCTGGGAGAATCGGGGAAGTCGAGAAGCTCGCCGGGACTCCCTCCCCCCACAGAGCCGTGCAAAAAAGGGGGGAGGGTGCAACACTAGGACTTCCCAGGAGGTCACCCATCCCAGTACTACTCTAGCCCAAACGCACTTAACTGCGGAGTTTTGATGGGATCCGGTGCATTAACGTTGGTATGATCGCACCCGCAAGGATCATGCCCTCTCCCCCTCTTCAACGGACATCACCGAGCCGTGTGGGAGGGGAGGGGAGGGCTAAAAAGCACTCGATCTATCACAGAGCCGTGCAAAAAGGCGGAAGGGTGCAACACTAGGACTTCCCGGGAGGTGACCCATCCCGGTACTACTCTAGCCCAAGCGCGCTTAATTCCGGAGTTCTGATGGGATCCGGTGCATTAACACTGGTATGATCGCACCCACAAGGATCACGCTACCTCCCCCTCTTCATCAGACATCATCGAGCCATGAGGGAGGGATAAAAGGCACTCGATCCATCGTGAAGCGCCCCATGGAGCCGTGAAAAAAGGGGGGGAAGGGTGCAACACTAGGACTTCACGAGAGGTCACCGATCCCAGTACTACTCTAGTCTAAGTGCGCTTAACTGGGGATTTCGGATGGGATCCGATCCATTAACGCTGGTATGATCGCACCCGCAAGGATCATGCCCCCTCCCCCTCTTCAACGAAAATCACCGAGCCGTGGGGGAGGGCTAAAAGGCACTCGATCCATTGCGAAGCTCCCCACGGAGCCGTGCAAAAAGGGGGAGGAAGGGTGCAACACTAGGACTTCTCAGGAGGTCACCCATCCCAGTACTACTCTAGCCCAAGCGCACTTAACTACGGAGTTCTAATGGGATCCTATGCATTAACGCTGGTATGATCGCACCTGCAAGGATCACGCCCCCTACCCCTCCTCAATGGACATCACTGAGACGTGCAAAAAGGGTGATGAATCTGTGACTTCTCGGGCAAACAAGAAAAGAAAAGAAGGAAGAAGACAGACAAAAAGGCGTAAGTTCCGCGGCCACTGACAACGTCACAAAGGGCGGTGTAGACACTTCCTCGGTGTGTCGGAGTTCCTCCTGTCCTCGGGAGGTGATGACAACCGATCTGTCCCCTCTGGTGCCGCATGGAAGCCTCTAGATGCCCACATAGTCTGGTTCCGCACCATTCGGGAGAATCGGGGCAGTCGCGAAGCTCGCC
Organism: Picea engelmannii; assembly: GCA_009831015.1. NCBI lineage: Eukaryota > Viridiplantae > Streptophyta > Pinopsida > Pinales > Pinaceae > Picea > Picea engelmannii. The sequence goes on from ML809380.1 coordinate 98,832, forward strand.
GTGGCTCGCTCCCCCCACGGAGCCGTGCAAAAAAGGGCGGAGGGTGAAACACTAGGACATCCCGGGAGGTCACCCATCCCAGTACTATTCTATCCCAAGCGTGCTTAACTGCGAAGTATTGATGGGATCCAGTGCATTAAGGCTGGTATGATCGCACCCGCAAGGATCACTCCCCTTCCCCCTCTTAATCCGACATCACCGAGCCGTGGGGTGGGGAGGGGAGGGAGAAAAAGCACTCGATCCATCGTGGAGCCGTGAAAAAAGGGGGAACTGTGCAACACTAGGACTTCCCAGGAGGTCACTTGTCCCAGTAATACTCTGGCCTAAGAACGCTTAACTGCGGAGTTCTGATGGGATTTGGTGCATTAACGTTGGTATGATCACACCCGCAAGGATCACGCCCCCTCCCCCTCTTCAATGGACATCATCAAGCCGTGGGGGAGGGATAAAAGGCACTTGATCCATAGCAAATCTCCCCACGAAGTCGTGCAAAAAGGGGGAGGAAGGGTGCAACACAAGGACTTCTCGAGAGGTCACCCATCCCAGTACTACTTTAGCCCAAGCGCGCTTAACTGCGGAGTTCTGATGGGATCCAGTGCATTAACGTTGGTATGATCACACCTGCAAGGATCATGCCCCCTCCCCCTCTTCAACGGACATCACTGAGCCGTGGGGGAGGGGAGGGTGGCCGCCAGGGGCACTCGATCCGACCCAACGTTTGCTCTCCTCTCCTCGGTGGCGCCGCACGGAGCGGGATGAATCTACGACTTCTTGGGTCGGTGCCAGACTCCGTAGCTTGGGCCCTTGGAGCAACGCCCCTCACCCGGAAGCAAAAATGAAAAGCAACAGGGGAGGAAACAAGAAAAGAAAATAAGGAAGAAGACGAACAAAAAGGTGTAAGTTCCGCGGCCACCAACAACGCTACGTAGGGCGGTGTAGACACTGCCTCGGTGCGCCGGAGTTCGTCCCACCCTCGGGAGGTGTTGCCAACTGATCTATCCCCTTCGGCGTTGGGTGGAAGCCCCCAGATCCTGTCGCAGTCCGGTTCCACACCATCCAAGAGAATCGGGGTAGTTGCAAAGCTCGCCGCGGCTCCCTCCGCCCACAGAGCCGTGCAAAAAAGGGGGGAGGGTGCAACACTAGGACTTCCTGAGAGGTCACCCATCCCAGTACTACTCTAGCCCAAGCGTGCTTAACTGTGGAGTTCTGATGGGATCCGGTTCATTAATGCTAGTATGATCGCACCCGCAAGGATCACGCACCCTCCCCCTCTTCAACGAACATCACCGAGCCATGGGGGAGGGGAGGGCGGCCACCAAGGGCGCTCGATCTGACCCAGCATTTTCTCTCCTCTCTTGGGCCCCGTGAGCAACTCCCCTCGCCCCGGATGCCCACGCAGTCCGGTTCCGCACCATCCGGGAGAATCGGGGCAGTCGCGAAGCTCACCGTGGCTCCCTCCCCCCACAGATCCGTGCAAAAAAGGGGGGAGGGTGCAACACTATGACTTCCCGAGAGGTCACCCATCCCAGTACTACTCTAGCACAAGCGTGCTTAATTATGGAGTTCTGATGGGATACGTTGCATTAACGTTGGTATGATCGCACCCGTAAGGATCACTCCCCCTTCCCCTCTTCAAACGGACATCACCGAGCCGTGGGGGAGGGGAGGGGAGGGATAAAAAGCACTTGATCTATCGCGGAGCCTCGCAAAAAGGGGGAAGGGTGCAACAATAGGACTTCTCTGGAGGTGACCCATCCCAGTATTACTCTAGCCCAAGCACGCTTAACTGCGGAGTTCTGATGGGATCCGGTGCATTAATGTTGGTATGATCGCACCCACAAGGATCACGCCCCCTCCCCCTCTTAAATGGACATCACTGAGTCGTGGGGGAGGGATAAAAGGCACTCGATCCATCGCGAAGCTCCCCACAGAGCCGTGCAAAAAGGGGGAGGAAGGGTGCAACACTAGGACTTCTCGGTAGGTCACCCATCCGAGTACTACTCTAGCCAAAGCATGCTGAGCTGCCGAGTTCTGATGGGATACGGTGCATTAATGTTGGTATGATCGCACCAGCAAGGATCACGCCCCTTCCCCCTCCTCAATGGACATCACTGAGCCGTGGGGGAGGGATAAAAGGCACTCGATCCATCGCGAAACTCCCCACGGAGCCGTGCAAAAAGGGGGAGGAAGGGTGCAACACTAGGACTTCCCTGGAGGTCACCCATTCCGGTACTACTCTTTCCCAAGCGCGCTTAACTGTGGAGTTCTGATGGGATCCTGTGCATTAACGCTGGTATGATCGCACCTGTAAGGATCACGCCCCCTCCCCCTCCTCAATGGACATCACCGAGCCGTGGGGGAGGGGAGGGACAAAAAGCACTCGATCCATCACGGAGCCGTGCAAAAAGGGGTATGAATCTGCGTCTTCTCGGGAAATTGCCGTACTCTACAACTTGGGCCCCGGGAGCAACGCCCCTCGCCTGGAAGCAAAAAAGAAAAGCAACGTGGGAGGAAACAAGAAGAAAAAAGAAGGAAGAACACGAACAAAAAGGCGTAATTTCTGCGATCACCAACTGCGCTGCGTAGGGCGGTGTAGACACTGCCTCGGTGCGCAGGATTTCCTCCCACCCTCGGGCGGTGATGACAACCGATTTGTCCCCTCCGGTGCCGCGTGGAAGCCCCTGGATGCCCACACAGTCCGGTTCAGCACCATCCGGGAGAATCAGGGTAGTCGCGAAGCTCGCCGCGACTCTCTCCCCCCACGGAGCCGTGCAAAAAAGGGGGGAGGGTGCAACACTAGGACTTCCCAGGAGGTCACCCATCCCAGTACTACTCTAGCCCAAGCACGCTTAACTGCGAAGTTTTGATGGGATCCGATGCATTAACGCTGGTATAATCGCACCCACAAGGATCACGCCCCCTCCCCCTCTTGAACTGACATCATCGAGCTGTGGGGGAGGGGAGGGGAGGGCTAAAAAGCACTCGATCTATCGCGGAGCCGTGCAATAGGGGGCAAGGGTGCAACACTAGGAATTCCCGAGAGGTCACCCATCCCAGTACTACTCTAGACCAAGCATGCTTAATTGCAGAGTTCTGATGGGATCCGGTGCATTAACGCTAGTATGATTGCACCCACAAGGATCACGCCCCCTCCCTCTCTTCAACAGACATCACCGAGCCGTGAGGGAGGGCTAAAAGGCACTCGATCCATCACGAAGCTCCTCACAGAGCTGTGGAAAAGGGGGGGAATTGTGCAACACTAGGACTTCCCGGGAGCTCACCCATCCCAGTACTACTCTGGCCCAAGCGCGCTTAATTGTGGAGTTCTGATGGGATCTGGTGCATTAACGCTGGTATGATCGCACCCGCAATGATCACGCCTCCTCCCCCTCTTCAATGGACATCACCGAGCCGTGGGGGAGGGCTAAAAGGCACTCGATCCATCTCAAATCTCCCCACGGAGCCGTGGAAAAAGGGGAAGGAAGGGTGCAACACTAGGACTTCCTGGGAGGTCACCCATCCCAATACTACTCTAGCACAGGCGTGCTTAACTACGAAGTTCTGATGGGATCCGGTGCATTAACGCTGGTATGATCGCACCCGCAAGGATCACGCCCCCTCCCCCTCTTCAACGGACATCACCGAGCCGTGGGGGAGTGGAGAGGAGGGCTAAAAAGCACTCGATCCATCGTGGAGCCATGCAGAGGTCACCCATCCAAGTACTACTCTGCTCCAAGCGTGCTTAACTGCGGTGTTCTGATGGGATCCGGTGCATTAGCGCAGGTATGATCGCACCCGCAAGAATCATGCCCACTCCCCCTCTTCAACGGACATAACCGAACCGTGGGGGAGGGCTAAAAGGCACTCAATCCATCACGAAGCTCCACATGGAGGCATGCAAAAAGGGGGAGGAAGGGTGCAACACTAGGACTTCCCGGGTGGTCACCCATCTAAGTACTACCGCACCCGCAAGAATCACGCCCACTCCCCCTCTTCAACGAACATCACCGAACCGTGGGGGAGGACTAAAAGGCACTCAATCCATCGCGAAGCTCCACACGGAGCCATGCAAAAAGGGGGAGGAAGGGTGCAACACTAGGACTTCACGGGAGGTCACCCATCCTAGTACTACTCAAGCCCAAGCGCGCTTAACTGCAGAGTTCTGATGGGATCTGGTGCATTACCGCTGATATGATAGCACCTGCAAGGATCACGCCCCCTCCCCCTCTTCAACAGACATCACCGAGCCGTGGGGGACGGGAGAGGAGGGATAAAAAGCACTCGATCCATTGCGGAGCTGTGCAAAAATGGGGAAGGGTGCATCACTAGGACTTCCTGAGAGGTCACCCATCCAAGTACTACTCTGCTCCAAGCGTGCTTAACTGCGGTGTTTTGATGGGATCTGACGCATTAGCACATGGATGATCGCACCCGTAAGAATCACGCCCACTCCCCCTCTTCAACGGACATCACTGAACCGTGGGGAAGGGATAAAAGACATTCAATCCATCGCGAAGCTCCACACGGAGCCGTGCAAAAAGAGGGAGGAAGGTTGCAACACTAGGACTTCCCGGGAGGTCACCCCTCCTAGTACTACTCTAGCCCAAGCGCACTTAACTGCAGAGTTCTGATGGGATCCGGTGCATTAACATTGGTATGATCGCACCCACAAGGATCATGCCCCCTCCCCCTCCTCAATGGACATCACTGAGCCGTGGGGGAGGGGAGGGCTAAAAGGCACTCGATCCATCGCGGAGCTGTGCAAAAATTGGGAAGGGTGCAAGACTAGGACTTCACAGGAGGTCACCCATCCCAGTACTACTATAGACCAAGCACGCTTAATTGCGGAGTTCTGATGGGATCCAGTGCATTAACGCTAGTATGATCGCACCCACAAGGATCACGCCCCCTCCCCCTCTTCAACAGACATCATCGAGCCGTGAGGGAGGGCTAAAAGGCACTCGATCCATCGCGAAGCTCCCCACGAAGCCGTGAAAAAAGGGGGGGAAGTGTGCAACACTAGGACTTCCTGGGAGGTCACCCATCCCAGTACTACTCTGGCCCAAGAACGCTAAACTGCGGAGTTCTGATGGGATCCGGTGCATTAACACGGGTATGATTACACCCGCAAGGATCACGCCCCCTCGCCCTCTTCAAAGAAGATCACCGAGCCATGGGGGAGGGCTAAAAGGCACTCGATCCATTGCGAAGCTCCCCACAGAGCCGTGCAAAAAGGGGGAGGAAGGGTGCAACACTAGAACTTCCCAGGAGCTCACCCATCCCAGTACTACTCTAGCCCAAGCGCGCTTAACTGCATAGTTCTGATGGGATCCTGTGCATTAACGCTGGTATGATCGCACCTGCAAGGATCAGCCCCCCTCCCCCTCCTCCATGGACATCACCGAGTCGTGGGGGAGGGGAGGGCTAAAAAGCACTCGATCCATCGTGGAGCCATGCAAAAAGGGGTATGAATCTGCGACTTCTTGGGCCGGTGTCAGACTCCACAGCTTGGGTCCTTGGACCAATGCCCCTCGCCAGGAAGCAAAAAAGAAAAGCAACGCGGGAGGAAACAAGAGTTCCCCCTGCCCTCGGGCGGTGATGACAACCGATCTGTCCCCTTCGGCGCCGCGTGGAAGCCCCTGGATGCCCACATAGTCCGGTTCCGCACCATTCAGGAGAATCGAGGCAGTCGCGAAGCTCGCCGCGGCTCGGTCCCCCCACGAAGCCGTGGAAAAAAGGGGAAAGGGTGCAACACTAGGACATCCCAGGAGGTCACCCATCCCGGTACTACTCTAGCCCAAGCCCGCTTAACTGCGGAGTTTTGATGGGATCTAGTGCATTAAGGCTGGTATGATCATACCTGCAAGGATCACTCCCCTTCCCCCTCTTAACCCTTCATCACCGAGCCGTGGGGGAGGGGAGGGGAGGTCGAAAAAGCACTCGATCCATAGTGGAGCTGTGAAAAAAGGGGGAAGTGTGCAACACTAGGACTTCCCGAGAGGTCACTCGTCTCAGTACTACTCTGGCCCAAGCGTGCTGAATTGCGGAGTTCTGATGGGATCTGGTGCATTAACGCTGGTATGATCGCACCCGCAAGGATCACGCCCCCTCCCCCTCTTCAATGGACATCATCGAGCCGTGGCGGAGGGCTAAAAGGCACTTGATCCATCGCAAAGCTCCCCACGGAGCTGTGGAAAAAGGGGGAGGAAGGGTGCAACACTAGGACTTCCCGGGAAATCACCCATCCCAGTACTACTCTAGCACAAGCGTGCTTAACTGCGGAGTTCTGATGGGATCCGGTGCATTAACGCTGGTATGATCACACCCGCAAAGATCACGCCCCCTCCCCCTCTTCAACGGACATCACCGAGCCATGGGGGAGGGGAGAGGAGGGCTAAAAAGCACTCGATCCATCGCGGAGCCCTGCAAAAATGGGGAAGGGTGCAACACTAGGACTTCCCGAGAGGTCACCGATCCAAGTACTACTCTGCCCCAAGCGTGCTTAACTACAAAGTTATGATGGGATCCCGCGCATTAGCGCAGGTATGATCACACCCGCAAGAATCACGCCCACTCCCCCTCTTCAACAGACATCACCGAATCGTGGGGGATGGCTAAAAGGCACTCAATCCATCGCGAAGCTCCACACGGAGTCATGCAAAAAGGGGGAGGAAGGGTGAAACACAAGCACTTCCCGGGAGGTCACCCATCCTAGTACTACTCTAGCCCAAGCGCGCTAAACTGCGGAGTTCTGATGGGATTCGGTGCATTAACGCTGGTATGATTGCACCCGCAAGGATCACGCTCCCTCCCCCTCCTCAATGGACATCACCAAGCCGTGGGGGAGGGGAGGGATAAAAATCACTCGATCCATCACGGAACCGTGCAAAAAGGGGGAAGGGTGCAACACTAGGACTTCCCGGGAGGTCACCCATCCTAGTACTACTCTAGTACAAGCGCGCTTAACTGCGAAGTTCTGATGGGATCCGGTGCATTAATGCTGGTATGATCACACCTACAAGGATCACGCCCCCTCCCCCTCTTCAACGAACATCACTGAGCCGTGGGGGAGGGGATGGCAGCCACCAGGGGCGCTCGATCCGACAAGGCGTTTTCTCTCCTCTCCTCGGCGGCGCCGCACGGAGCGGGATGAATCTGCGACTTCTCGGGCCAGTGTCAAACTCCGCAGCTTGGGACACTGGAGCAACGCCCCTCACCCAGAAGCAAAAAAGAAAAGCAACGCAGGAGGAAACAAGAAAAGAAAATAAGGAAGAAGACGAACAAAAAGGCGTAAGTACTGCGGGAACTGACAGTGCCACGTACGGTTGTGTAGACACCGCCTTGGTGCGTTGGAGTTCCTCCCACCCTCGGGCGGTGTTGACAACCGATCTGTCCCCTCCGACACCGCGTGGAAGACCCTGGATGCCCACGCGGTCCGGTTCCGCACCATCCGACAAAATCAGGGCAGTCGCGAAGCTCATCGCGGCTCCCTCACCCCACGGAGCCTTGCAAAAAAGGGGGGAGGGCGCAACACTAGGACTTCCCGGGAGGAAACCCATCCCAATACTACACTACCCCAAGCGTGCTTGACTGCGGAGTTCTGATGGGATCCGGTGCATTAACACTGGTATGATCGCACCCGCAAGGATCACGCCCCCTCCCCCTCTTCAATGGACATCACCGAGCCGTGGGGGAGGTGAGGGGAGGGCTAAAAAACACTCGATCCATCGCTGAGCCGTGCAAAAAGGGAGAAGGGTGCAACACTAGGACTTCCTGAGAGGTCACCCATCCCAGTACTACTCTGGCCCAAGCACGCTTAACTGCAGAGTTCTGATGGGATCCGACGAATTAACGCTGGTGGGAGGAAGGGTGCAACACTAGGACTTCCCGGGAGGTCACCCATCCCAGTACTACTCTAGCCCAAGCATGCTTAACTGCGAAGTTCTGATGGGATCCGGTGCATTAACGCTGGTATAATCGCACCCGCAAGGATCACGCCCCCTCCCCCTCCTCAATGGACACCACCGAGTCGTGGGGAAGGGGAGGGCTAAAAAGCACTCGATCCATCGTGGAGCCGTGCAAAAATGGGGAAGGTTGCAACACTAGGACTTCCCGCGAGGTCACCCATCCCAATACTACTCTATCCCAAGCGCGCTTAATTGTGGAGTTCTGATGGGATTCGGTGCATTAACGCTGGTATGATCGCACCGCCAAGGATCACGCCCCCTCCCCCTCTTCAACGGACATCATCGAGCCGTGGGGGAGGGGTAAACGACACTCGATCCATTGCGAAGCTCCCCACGGAGCCGTGCAAAAAGGGGGAGGAAGGGTGCAACACTAGGACTTTCCGAGGGGTCACCCATCCTAGTACTACTCTAGCCAAAGCGCACTTAACTGCGGAGTTCTGATGGGATCCGATTCATTAACGCTGGTCTGATCGCACCGGCAATGATCACGCCCCCTCCCCCTCCTCTATGGACATCATCGAGCCGTGGGGGAGGGGAGGGCTAAAAAGCACTCGATCCATCGCGGAGTCGTGCAAAAAGGGGGAAGGGTGCAACACTAGGACTTCCCGGGAGGTCACCCATCCCAATACTACTCTAGCCTAAGCGCGCTTAACTACAGAGTTCTGATGGTATCCGGTGGATTCACACTGGTATGATCGCACCCGCAAGGATCACGCCCCCTCCCCATCTTCAACGAACATCACCGAGCCGTGGGAGAGGGGAGGGGAGGAATGAAAGGCACTCGATCCATCGCGGAGCCATGCAAAAAGGGGGAAGGTTGCAACACTAGGACTTCCCGGGAGGTCACCCATCCCAGTACAACTCTAGCCCAAGCGTGCTTAACTGCAGAGTTATGAGGGGATCCGGTGCATTAACGTTGATATGATTGCACCCGCAAGGATCACGTCCCCTCCCTCTCTTCAACGGACATCACCGAGCCGTGCGGGAGGGCTAACAGGCACTCGATCCATCGCGAAGCTCCCCACGAAGCCATGCAAAAAAGGAGAGGAAGGGTGCAACACTAGGACTTCCCGGGAGGTCACCCATCCCAGTACTACTCTAGCCCAAGTGCACTTAACTGCGGAGTTCTGATGGGATCCGATGCATTAAAGCTGGTATGATCGCACCAGCAAGGATCACGCCCCCTCCCCCTCCTGCATGGACATCATCGAGCCGTGGGGGAGGGGAGGGATAAAAAGCACTCGATCCATCGCAGAGCCGTGCAAAAAGGGGAAAGGTGCAACACTAGGACTTCCCGGGAGGTCACCCATTGCAATACTACTCTAGCCCAAGCGCGCTTAACTGCAGAGTTCTGATGGGATCCGGTGCATTAACGCTGGTATGATCTTACCCGGAAGGATCACGCCCCCTCCCCATCTTCAACGGACATCACCGAACCATGGGGGAGGGGAGGGCGGCCACCAGGGGCGCTCGATCCGACCCAACATTTGCTCTCCTCTTCTCGTCGGTGCCGCACTCTGCAACTTCTCGGTCCGGTGACGGACTAAGCAGCTTGGGCCCCGGGAGCAACGCCCCTCGCCCGGAAGAAAAAAAGAAAAGCAACACGGGGGGAAACAAGAAAAGAAAAGAAGGAAGAAGGTGCGTTGGAGTTCCTCCCGCCGTTGGGCGGTGTTGCCAACTGTTCTGTCCCCTTTGGCGCCGCGTGAAAGCCCCCGGATGCCCACGCATTCCAGTTCCAGACCATCTGGAAGAATCGGGGCAGTTGCAAAGATCGCCGCGACTCCCTCCCACCACGGAGCCGTGAAAAAAAGAGGGTAGGTTGCAACACTAGGACTTCCCGGGAGGTCACCCATCCCAGTACTACAATAGCCCAAGTGCACTAAACTGCGGAGTTCTGATGGGATCCGGTGCATTAACGCTGGTATGATCGCACCCGCTAGGATCACGCCCTCTCCCTCTCTTCATCGGACATCACCGAGCTGTGGGGGAGGGGAGGGGAGGGCTGAAACACACTCGATCCATCGCGGAGCCGTGCAAAAAGGGGGAAGGGTGCAACACTAGGACTTCCCGGGAGGTCAACCATCCCAGTACTACTCTGGCCCAAGTGCGCTTAACTACGGAATTCTGATGGGATCCAGCGTATTAACGCTGGTATGATCGCACCGACAAGGATCACGCCCCCTCCCCCTCTTCAACGAACATCATTGGGCCGTGGGGGAGGGATAAAAGGCACTCGATCCATCGCGAAGCTCCCCACGGATCCATGCAAAAAGGGGGAGTAAGTGTGCAACACTAGGACTTCCCGGAAGGTCACCCATCCCAGTACTACTCTAGCCCAAGCGTGCTTAACTGCAGAGTTTTGATGGGATCTGGTGCATTAAAGCAGGTATGATCGCACCCGCAAGGATCACGCCCCCTCCCCCTCCTCAATGGACATTACCGAGCCGTGGGGGAGGGGAGGGCAGCCACCAGGGGCGGTCGATCCGACCCAGAATTTGCTCTCCTCTCCTCGGCGGCGCTGCATGGAGTTGGATGAATCTGCGATTTCTCGGGCCGGTGTCGGACTCCGCAGCTTGGGCCCCAGGAGAAATGCCCCTCGCCCAGAAGCAAAAAAGAAAAGCAACGTGGGAGGAAACAAGATAAGAAAAGAAGGAAGAAGACGAAAAGAAAGGCGTAAGTTCCACGGCCACCGACAGCGCCGTGTAGGGCAGTCTAGACACCGCCTAGGTGCACCGAAGCTCCTCCTGCACTCGGGGGGTGTTGCCAACCGATTTGTCTCCTCCGGCGCTGCGTGGAATCCCCCGGATGCCCATGCAGTCTGGTTCCGCACCATCCGAGAGAATCGGGGCAGTCGCGAAGCTCGCTGCAGCTCCCTCCCCCCATGGAGCCATGCAAAAAAGGGGGGAGGGTGAAACAATAGGACTTCTCGGGAAGTCACCCATCCCAGTACTACTCTAGCCCAAGCGTGCTTAACTGCGGAGTTCTGATGGGATCCGGTGCATTAACGTTGGTATGATCGCACCCGCAAGGATCACGCCCCCTCCCCCTCTTCAACAGACATCACCGAGCCATGGGGGAGGGGAGGGGAAGGCTAAAAATCACTCGATCCATCGCGGAGCCGTGCAAAAAGGGGGAAGGGTGAAACACTAGGGCTTCCCGAGAGGTCACCCATCTGAGTACTACTCTGGCCCAAGCGTGCTTAACTGCGGAGTTCTGATGGGATCTGATGCATTAACGCTGGTATGATCGCACCCGCAAGGATCACGCCCCCTCCCCCTCTTCAATGGACATCACCGAGCCGTGGGGGAGGGCTAAAAGGCACTCGATCCATCGCGAAGCTTCCCATGGAGCCGTGCAAAAAGGGGGAGGAAGGGTGCAACACTAGGACTTACCGGGAGGTCACCCATCCGAGTACTATTCTAGCCCAAGCGCACTTAACTACAGAGTTCTGATGAGATCCGGTGCATTAACGCTGGTATGATCACACCCGCAAGGATTATGCCCCCTCCCCCTCCTCAAAGGACATCACCGAGCCGTGGGGGAGGGGAGGACTAAAAATCACTCGATCCATCGCGGATCCGTTCAAAAATGGGGAAGGGTGCAACAATAGGACTTCCCGGGAGGTCACCCATCCCAATACTATTCTAGCCCAAGCGTGCTTAACTGCGGAGTTCTGATGGGATCTGGTGCATTAACGCTGGTATGATCGCACTCGCTAGGATCATGCCCTCTCCCCCTCTTCAACAGACATCATTGAGCTGTGGGGGAGGGGAGGGGAGGGCTGAAACACACTCGATCCATTGCGAAGCCGTGCAAAAAGGGGGAAGGGTGCAACACTAGGACTTCCCGGGAGGTCAACCATCCCAGTACTACTCTGGCCCAAGTGAGCTTAACTGCGGAGTTCTGATGGGATCCATCGCATCAACGCTGGTATGATCGCATCGGCAAGGATCACACCCGCTCCCCCTCTTCAACGGACATCACCGAGCCGTGGGGGAGGGCTAAAAGGCACTCGATCCATCGCGAAGCTCCCCACGGAGACGTGCAAAAAGGGGGAGGAAGGGTGCAACACTAGGACTTCCCGGCAGGTCACCCATCCCAATACTACTCTAGCCCAAGCGCGCTTAACTGCAGAGTTCTGATGGGATCCGGTGCATTAAAGCAGGTATGATCGCACCCGCAAGGATCACGCCCCCTCCCCCTCCTCAATGGACATCACCAAGCCATGGGGGAGGGGAGGGCGGCCACTAGGGGCGCTCGATCCGACCTAGCGTTTGCTCTCCTCTGCTCGGCGGCGCCTAACGCAACCTGCCCCTCAGCGAGCAGCCTGCTCCACCAGGACCTTCTTCCTTGTGGGCCCGAAGAGTCTAAGCTCTTCCAACTCCCCTCGGAAGTCACGAGCCACCCACAGTAACTCCTTCGGCTCTTTCCCCTCCTTCGAAAATCGGGATATCGCGACTCGGGAGTTCGCGGTTCGCGCAAACACAATTCACATGCACAACCAAACCCCGAATCCCGATAGTCAACGGGTCAACACTCTTCTCTTTCGAAGATTTCCCTATCGGGAAATCGGAGGTTGTGGTGTCGAGCGTCTCCTACAACACAAAACCCCGAACCCCGAAACTCCGACTGCACGCCACCTATCCTCCACTTACTCCCGGGGCCCACGATGCCACGTCACCCTCGGGATTTCGTGGATCGCGAATCCATAATGCGAAGTTCCCTTGGTGTCGAAAACCCCGAAACGCCGAATACCGATATCCGGGATCTGATGCTGCGTGTCCCTGCGTAGATCGACGGCTCCCGTTACTTCGGGAAATCGTAACTCGCGACTTCACGGGGCATTAAACTCTTGTATCACAAAACTCCGAACGTCGAAACCCCGAAGTCCGATGGACTTTGATTCTCCACGCCTATTGTAAAGGGTTATCTCTCGCACAACTCCTCCTCGATCGGACGATCCTCGGGATTTCGCAGAACTTCACGGGGATTTCCAACCGTCGATTCCCTTCCTCCTGAATAATTCTCCTCTGTACCACCTTCGTCCTGTGCGGCCTCCACTGGGTCAAATTCACGCGAATCAAAGGAACTATCCCTCCCGAGCTTTCATCAATTCAGACTCCTTTAAGGGTTCCTCGAACACGTTCCCTGTACTCGGTCTTCCATCACCTCCAAAAGTGATGAAGTCTTCTGGCCTTTGCGCTTTCGCGC